>JAGVVM010003477.1:0-13411 GCA_019149425.1 Psidium friedrichsthalianum
AATGGCATAGTGTGGTCTGTTCTATTCCTTGGTTTTTCATATTTAAAGTTGTATCTGTGGTGGTGCTGGTCTACATGGTTGATTCCCAATGCCCTATGATTATGGCGGAACATTCCAATGAGGCCTCATGGCTCGGGATTCGGGTACGTTCGGGATCGATGTACCATTTATTGAGCATTGAGTTGGTTGCATTTCCTTCAGCACGAACCGCCCTTGTAGGAAGTATACCCACTTAACTCCATCATCAAGTCATCCTGCATTGTTGGATTCGCTGGCTTTGGAGTGATCCTGACTGGGGATAGGTAGGAAAAGGGACTCTCCACTACTCTGTACCAACCACAGGTGTTAGACCATACATTGCAGAGGAGGGGCATAGCCATAGAAGCATTTACCTGAAAAGGAGGTCCTTGAGACGATGAACCCGGCCGTGACATTACGTCATTTATCGCATTGACTACCATTGGCTTAATAACGTCGGTGACGTGGCGAATCATATGGTTGGTCAATTCATTTTGCTGTTCTTCAAACATTCTCTTCATCGTGGCTACCAGTGTAAACATCTGGTGCTAATGCACGAACCTGTTCATCCGTCAATTGCCGTGGTAGGTCAGCATTAGCTCCGCCTACTACATTAGCTTCAGAATGCTCGGACTGGTTACCGTCACTGGATTGTTGGTGTTGTCATTCTGACCATCCAGTGGGTTCCTTGTTCTCACCATTTTTTCCCAAAATTTACCACACTGGTCCCACCGGGCGTGCCAAAAGATGTTCGTCCGATTTGTGATCGGGAAATCTTTCACCGAAATTCGCGCTTCGATTTTTATTAGGAAGGGTTCTGTGGCTCTGTTCTGATGGAAAAATAGACAAACTAAGTGAACGGGATAGTGACTGATGAAAGCGTATGGCGATTGGACGATTTACGGACTACGATACTCCTACTTGCAGAAATTGGTAAATAGATCACCGGAATCTGAAAGTACAGGTAATGAAAAGTGCGAGGGAAAGCTAAAGCTAGGCTGCGAACAACAACGAAAGCTTAAGAACTTTAAAGGAAACAGAGTGTGTTTTCTGAATGGTTGTCCCTCCTTCTTTTCCTCTTTTTCTTGACATTTATTCTTCTTGCGCTCATAACCGCTTGAGCAGTTATCCCTTGATTTCAAACCTTCGAATTTTAGCGCCATTACTTGTCTTTTTCAACCCACGATCCTCAAAACTGATCCGAGCAAATTGGGACTCATGTTCTTCGTGGTTCATAACTGCATAAGTAACTTCCCTTTTTGAATACTATCTCTTCACTCCAAAAACCTGTTCGCGCCCATGAGTTTTGCTTCGCGCTCCCTGACTTTCGGCATGAAACTTTCACACTATGCGATATGCCGAATTCAAGTACAGCATTCCTTTTATTCGGGAATATCCCTTAACATTCTCGAATGTTGCGCACATCCTGAATGACATGCGTCGACTTGTTATTCTGTATGGCATTTTCTTCTTGCTTTACTTCGGGATCCCACCTTCAATTCTCCCGACGACGCTTACATCCCGAATGGAAACTGTTGGTTTTTCCTTCGGTGTAACGTTCCCTTCTCGTCATATTTCGGGATCAATTAATAACATCCTCTGCGTACCTGTCATTCCGAGATACCGAATCGAACGACGATATTATGGTGTCAACAATATTTAAAAAAAAAAAAGAACAGAGAGAGAGAGATTGACATCCATAAGATAGAAACATTGCCCTCTCATTGGCAGAGAGCACAATTAAACGATCCTGGTTATAAATGCTAGAGCAAAATTAACTTATTTATATTATCACATCACAAGCCCTGTGTTTCGCTTCAGTATTACATGCATCTGAGAAAAACAATTGACCCCTGAAACAAATCACGGAGCAGGATGCTAGCACATCGCTGTTGGCGAGTGTGATGATGCTACAAGTGAGGAGGGCTAGGAGGCGGCGAGAGTAGAAGTAGAACCATGCCAGGGGGGGCGGCAGTACATGCACATGAAAATGTGGAGGTGGGCTTGGAGTTCAACTGTGATGAAGGGTTGAGGGAATGCGATGGTGACGATGCTGGTGGCGGAGGAGGCGGCACGGATACTGGGCTGGGCAAAGGTGTTGTGAGTTAAAGAGCATGAGAAAACTAAGGAAGAAGAGGAGATAAACTAGGCTAAAGGATCCTCGTGACATGCGGGTGACTAGTCCAACGACCGGTAATTGTCTTAGGAGATGTTTTTGGCTATATAGCTCACATACATTTGCCTTTGGAGCTTTGGCAATATATGAACCATGTGAAGGGTAATAGATATTGGCCAGTGGTTTCGAGTAAGATGCTAGGTAAAATATAATTGCTATAGAGAAATATGAGACAAAAGAAAAAAAAAAGATGTGGCAAATTATCTTCAATCTTGAGGTGCCCCACATCATAGAATAAAGGGGGTAACTAAAAAAAAAATCCTAAATCAATTGTAATTGCGTCAATTCAGTCCTAATTTTTTTGGCCAATTGAATCCTAGACGTTTTGCAATTGTACTAATCTAGTCTACTTTGCCAATCGACGCTAACATGGACAATTTTTACTAATACTTTTTTATTTTTTATATTTTCATTTTTTTTATCTCGTTTTTTTTTCGTTCCTACTCCTGCTGTGGCCAACGAGGGTCACCAAAACTCGCAAGCCACTAGGCAAGGGCTTCGTGACCCTTGCCTGGCCTCGTTAGCAGCCGCGATCGCCTCCTCCAATCTAGGTGAGGCCAAGCGGGGGCCACGAAGCCCTCGCTGATAGCTAGCCAACTCCGACGACCCTCCTTGACCACAATAGGAGTAGGCAAAAAAAAAAAGAAAAAAAGGAAAAATAATATGAGAATATTATTAATTGTTCACATCAGGACTGGCGATGCCGCATTAGCTTCAGCGGAAAAGTGGACTGAATTGGCATAAAAAAAAAGTTTATGATTGAATTGGCATAATTGCGATAAGTGTTTTTGGTAATTTTTTCTAGAATAAAGTGTGAACGGAATGGATGGAAATCTATCTAAACATCAAGAACAATTAAAGTAATTGGAAATAAAAGTGGGGGTAAGTGGAAATTAAATTGAAAAGCCAGGGCTTTGGGCAAGAAAACTAAAGGAGACTTGAAATCAATTTACTTGAAATATGGACAACACTGAAATTTTAATAAAGCTTAAAAGTTGGGCCTAAATTGAAAGGCAATATGATCTATGCAGCGTAGATTCCACATAATTGAGCATGTCCTCTTGCTTTTCTTAACCACTCGCTCATCTCATCTAAATCTCCTCTGCTTGAATCTCTGCACGATGCGATCATAAATTTGCCCTAATTTAGATCTCTCTCTTTCTTTTTCTTTTTTTTTTTCCTAACGCAAGCTGATTGTGCATATTTAATAATCCTTTTTTCGTTCAAATCATCAATTATACCATAGTCGTCTTCTAACATTTCAGTTTTCTTAGTTCCGTCTTGTCCCCCTCTTTAGAATCACAGTGCCTATATCCGCCAATATCCGTGGTGGCACCACATCTGTCTTTTTTCCCTTTATCAAAAGAAAGATTAATTCATTGCTTATTTTCAGCACTTTAAGTCATTTTATTTTATTTATGAACCTGTGCATTTAAGTCTTTAAATTGCCCAAATCTCCATTTTGCTAAAGCCCATTTTCACTAAGTGTTTTATGTATATAAGAAGTAGTAGTTTTCATCGTTCAACAAACTGCAATTGGGCCTTCTCGTGCAAAAGCATTACAATTGCATTGGACCTCTGTGCGTCCAATTTGACGGAATGCCCATTTTCTTAAAAAAACAATTTAAGATGTCTTTAAATTGCCCAAATTGCATTTACATGTTTGCCGAATGCGAGGTCCACAATTCATATCATTTAAAAGTCAAGACTGAAAATGCTTATCAGACCTTCTGCGATGATTTAAATAGCTCCTTAAAAGTTGAACTATATAAAAAAAAAAAAAGTCCACTGACTTCCAATAATTCCATTAAATTGGATGAAACAACTCCTTAATAGTTGCAATTACATACAATTTGTACGTGCTATATAAATTGAAAGCTTTACAAGATTTGGAAATATAAAACAAAGATTTGCAATTACTGTTTCGTCGGGGATTGTCTCTCGCGACGAAATATCTTTTTTTGAAAGCCGTTCGTCGGCTCTTAATTGAGTAAATATGGGGTCCCTAGGCTGACTCCAAATTAGAAACATCAAAAGTAGAGAAACAACAAGCAGCAAAATTCAAAGAGGAATGTACCATGCAAACCGTGCTGGAATTTGATCGACGATGAGGTCTGGTAATACATACTTAATAATGTAACCGGATGTAAATAAAATAATGTTGGAATTTAATCGACGATGCAAATTTGAAAGTTAAAACTACGAGAGATAAAGTGTGATATTGAAAAGTAAAGATAATGATTAATTTGCTTGATCTATGCCGAGGCTCCTCCTGATGGTTGATGGCGGTATTTATCCCATCGATTACATGATCTCCACGTTGGCTGCCTTGATTTCTTGCTTTCAATCAATAGCTGTTCCCTTCAATATTTGTCATCAATGCTCGGATTGGCAACTACCCACTATTCATTGTCATATTTCGACAATTTTTATTGATCTGAATATCGATACCAACTACATATGTCAACCCTTTTGCTCGTCGATAAGCTGGCATACATATAACAAAACTCACATGTCCCGCACGTGGCTACCTATTCTTATGTGCCATTCACGTGTTTGTGTCAAACATGGGATACCACATTATTTTTTGTGTCAATAGTTAGTTAATTTTTGACAATTTTAATTGTGGAGTTAGTCAATTTTTGACTTAGCCCTTTGGTAGACGGTTAATTCCTAAGTTAGAAGTAAAAAAAAATTATAAATCAAGTTCTTAGAAGATTGCTATTTGGAATTAGAAAAAGGAAACAATAAATCATGACATAATTTTGGAGGACACATGCTCTAATTATCGGACTGTCGATGTGCTGGTATATCTATAGATAAAGTCTAAATTAATATATCCTAAAGGTGGCCTCCTATGGTTAATTCCTAGTGGTTTCTATGCCTTTTCCACCCTTTTGCTAAGCCAAATACAAAAAGTGCCTTTTTGCTAGGCAAGCAAAATGTTCTTATTAATGTTAGAAAATATTTTTGGTTTTCTATTTTTGGCTTCGATCTAAAAATTTACAAAGATCTAATTATATATGGTCACATTATTTAAGTTAGATAAAAAAAAATGGACAACAAAATCAATCCAAAACAAGGTAGCTTTTTCAATTTTGGTCCACTTTCTTTGGTTGTAAGCAAAGCACACGTGATTTAAAGTGGGATTCTTGAGCCGTGACTAAAGTTAAAAGTGTCGATGGCAAAGACAAGAAAGGAATAACGACACCGATGATTTTAGCTTGATGTATAATATAATTTATGAACTTTTAATTTATTCAATATAGTCTTCAATTATAATTTAATGTGTAATATAATCCGTGAATTTTTAATTTATTTAACATAATCCATAAATTTTTTAGGCATATTCAATTTAATCCCTAAATTATACGAATATGTTTAATATTATCTTTATTTTAATTCAAGTTCATGGATAATATTAAATATTTTTGTAAAGTTTAAAGGCTAAATTGAATATGTATGAAAAATTGAGAATTATATTGAATAAATTGAGAATTCAGGCATCATGCTACAATATAAAGATCATATCGAACAAATCAGCCGTATCATTTTTCCGACAAAAAAGCGATAGAAGACGACTTTCGCTTGCTGCATGGTAGCTTGAACGAAGAAAAGAATCCAACTGGCTTTAGCTTTCACTCGGTTTGTCAAGCTTGTGTCAGCTCCGAGCATAGGCAAGCGAACCGACCATCCTTTTGCTGGTGAACAGGGAGAGAGACGGCCGAATACTGATGTCTGTGACTGCTGACCAAGAACCTCCAATGGCCACCTCGGCGGCCAGAACGAGCAGCGACACCACCGCACTAGGGGCCAGTTACCAGGTGTTCCTGAGCTTCCGGGGGCCCGACACCCGCCGCGGGTTCACCGACACCCTCTACCACGCCTTGGTCGACGCCGGGGTCCGCGTCTTCAGAGACGACGACGAGCTCTGCATCGGCGAAGAGATCGGCGGAGCGCTTCTGCGAGCGATCGACGACTCCAAGCTCTACATCCCCATCTTCTCCAGATCCTATGCCTCCAGCAAATGGTGCCTCCGCGAGCTCGCGCGGATCGTGGACAACACGTCTAGATCGGAGGGGAACAAGAAGATTCTGCCCATTTTCTTCGACGTCGAACCCGACGACGTGAAGCTTAAGACCTCTCTGTACAGCGATGCTTTGGTGGAGCATCAGAAGAGATTTCCCGACGAAGTGAAGGCGTGGCGAGAGGCTCTTGTAGTGGTTGATGAAATTAAAGGATGGAGCTTGAAAAATTATCGAGGGTAAACTCTGCAGATCCTTTGACTTTCTTTTGCATTATCTGTATAGTGAGACTAATCTTCATGGGTGTGCAAATGGGATATCTAAAAGAATGAAATTTCGTTCTTTTCGTATCCCGTACTGTTAATTCAAACTTTCTGGTAAGAAACTTTGACATTTTGTGAATTTTCTCCCTGTTACTAGATAAGCTTGGTGAATTTGCTAGTTGGTTTGATTCTGAGTCTTTTGTCCTGGGAGGTAGTGTTATGCGTATATGAATGTATGTATAAGCCATCCTAATTTCTCAAGTTCAATGGAGGACACTGACCTGATAGACACCTGAGTCGAGAACTACAGTTCTTCTCAGTTAATGAGGAATCGAGAAGTCTGGTCTTACACATTGGTTTTGCAATTCTGAAGTCGCGCAAGTTGTGGAACTAGTTTTGGGGGGTTCTATAAGCTTGCTGATTTCTCTCCTACGTCTCACTTCCTTTATAAGTTTAGCAAGGATAATAAGTTCCATTTAGTTATAGCACCCCTGATACCATATTGTTAGTCCAAACAGGAGTCGATATAAATTTAGAGACATATTTTAACCTGCACTCCAGTGTATTTGGATTATTAAGGACTGGTAACTAATGACTAGACCTCCCCTGTCCGATGAATTTTGAGGCAACTCAATTGAGAAATTTTTATGAGGTCCGTGATGGAAGCGGAGGGCCCAGTCAAATAAATTTCGTACTCCTTTCTAGAGTTCTGATATGAAAGCTCTCTTTGTATTATACAGAGAGTGAGAATTCAGATGTATTGGTAGCTGAGGTATTGAGAGTTATTCGTGTACTCCAAATTTGACCAGTGGATTCTATGCTCATTCACTGGTGGATGCAGGCCAATGGCCATACCACATAGGATATTGCATCAATTTCTCTCTCTGTCTATTTATGTTCATATACATTTGTCGTTTAATTAACAGTATCGTATTCTGAATTTTTCTTCAAATCCTCATCAAATACACATGATGGTGTAACAGGATTGCATTGGGAAGTAGTTCTTCCATGTACATGTTTCGAGGCTACAAGAACTTGCATATATCATTCTTTTCTACTAAAAGAATGCGTTCTTGTTGACAGGCACGGAGAGCTTACGAAGCTGGTTGTTGAGGAGGTGTTGGATAAGCTCAAGACTAAACACAGATCTGTGACTGAACATCTAATTGGAATGGATGACCGAGTAGCAGCCGTAAAAAAACTTTTGGACGTCCACGCTGGTGGTGTACGGCTTGTTGGAATTCACGGGATGGGTGGTAAAGGCAAAACAACCCTTGCCAAAGTCATCTTCAATGAACTATCTTCTCAATTTGGAAACTGTGTAAGTTTCCTTAATGATATCCGAGAAGAGTCAAAAAAGGACGGGTTAGTCAAGTTGCAAGCCAAATTAATATCCGACGTTGTTAATTCTAGAGTTATGGGCAAAATTGATGACGTTGGTTATGGAATGAAGAGGATCGAAGATACACTTTGCAATAAGAAGGCACTGATTGTTCTTGATGACGTGGATAAGAGCGAACAAATCGGAAATTGATTGGAAGTTCTTTAGGTTCGGGAACTAGAATAATTATCACAACAAGGAATAGAAGTTTGCTGCAAATTAGGGGATTTAAGTATGAAATTCTACCTTATGAAATGCGGGAAATGAATTCTAAGGATGCGCTTCAGCTTTTCAGTCGGCATGCATTCTGTGGAGACTCGCCACCAGATGTTTACAACCACCTTTCAAAAGAAATTGTCTGTGTAACTAGAGGACTTCCTTTGGCTCTTGAAGTTATAGGCTCGTTGCTTTATTGTAAAGAGGAAGTAATATGGATAGAGACATTGGACAAGCTAAGAAGCATACCAGAAGACGAGGTCCAAAAGAAGTTGAAGATAAGCTTTGATGTCCTTGATGAGTTTCAGCAGCATATTTTTCTCGATATTGCATGCTTTTTTGTTAGTGAGGATGTAACCGATCTGATTTACATGTGGACTGACTGTAAATTTTTCCCGCATCGTGGGATAGATGTCCTTATCAATATGTCCTTGATAAAGATATTAAAGAACAATAGGCTTTGGATGCATGATCAGTTAAGAGATCTTGGAAGGGAAATTGTTCGTAAAGAAAGTCCGATAGACCTTGAGAAGCGTAGCAGGTTATGGATCAGAGAGGAGATAATCGACATCATAAGATCAAAAAAGGTAAGTGAGAAAAACTAGTAGTTTTTGAAATGAAAAACTATATTCCCTGTTATTAGAAGTTTACTTGTCCACTTAGTAGCTTTCTTTTCCCTGTTTCTTCTATTTAAGCTGTGAAACAGAATAGCTATTAGTCAACAAAACTTCTTACATTTAAGTTCACTCATCCTAAGTCTTTATGGGCAGAGGAAGGGAAAAATTCAAGGAGTTGATCTAAATGGAAGGCATCCTCAGATCTTTCTTACAAATGACGAGTTTGAAAGGTTTCCACATCTAAGGTTCCTTAAATTATGCAATGGAACCTTGGTTGGGGACTTTGCGAATTGCGGTACAAAGTTAAGATGGATGTCATGGGATTCTCCTCCTCCAGATTTTAGGGTGGCCAATATGTATCTACAGAACGTAGTTGTTCTTAAACTTTCTACCAATCACTTCAATGATTCAGATTTATGGAGCCTAATCAAGGTATGGTATACGTTTACTTCTACTCTAATCGTCTCTTCCAAAATCATTAGATGTTCCATCATTCGGAAGCTTCATTTATTTTGGCAGATGGCCTGCAAATTGAAAGTTCTATCTCTTCAAGATTGTCCTAGCATAAAAAGAACTCCAAACGTCTCTGGATGTTCTACTTTAGAGAGATTGATTCTTCAGGAATGTGAAAATTTGAGGACAATTGACTACTCCATTGGGATGTTAAAGTGCTTGATTGACTTGGATATTGACAGCTGCCCCTCTCTCGAAGGGTTGCCTGATGAAATTGGAGGGCTTGTGACTCTTAAGCGCTTCTCTTTAAGGCACTGTTTAAAGGTGAGGAAACTCCCTGAGTCTATTGGTAAGCTAAGATGCCTATTAACTTTTGACATTTCGTGTACCTCGATTAATGAACTTCCAAATTCGGTTGGAGGGCTGCTGAAACTTGAGTTTCTGTCCATAGCATCGACAAAGATAAAGGAACTCCCAAAATCTATTCTTAACTGGGCATTATTGCTTGAGTTGGATTTGTCATTTGCAAAAATCATTGAATTACCTGAATCAATTGGAAATCTAAAAATGTTGAAAGTGATGCGGATGGGTTATAATCCGATAAAGAAGCTTCCTCATGCTCTTGGAACATTGAAGAATCTTGAAGAGCTACATGCCCCTGATTGTAAATTGGAAGGTGAAATCCCTTCCGAAATTGGAGAGTTGTCCATGTTGAGAATCTTAGTTTTGAGGTTTAATGAAAGAGTTATTCTGCCGAGGACTATTGTCACGCTTCCTGTCTTGCAACTGCTGGACTTAAATATCTGCAGTGAGATTCAAGAATTGCCGGAGCTTCCCTCTAGTTTGACCTGTCTAGTGCTGGAATCCCGTTCTCTGCAATTTGTCCCTGATCTCTCAAACCTTACTAACTTAGTTACATTGGTCCTATCTGATGGATCTCTGAATAGAGGCACAACAAGCTTAACACAACTTTTGACATGCGATGGTTAGGAGTTTATCCAAACTGAATGAATTGAACTTATGCTTGTTGAATATCCCCGCACCGCCTACAGAACTGGCTCCCTTTCTTTTCTGGAAAAACTACTGTGTGGACTAGACCTGCAATCCCTCACAGAGCTTCCATCATCTCTGCTGTACTTGCGAGTCCATAGTTTCAACTCAGCAGGGTTACCTGTCTCCAAGTTGAAAAACTTGTCAACTATGAGACTCTCACGATCAGAGCTGAAGGAAATTCAGCTCGATGGGCTTCATCAATTGACTAGTTTGTGTGTCTCGGACTGTGAACTCCTGGAGAGGTTATCCTTTCCATCAAACATAAATCAAATTTCTGTTATCGGTTGCCCAAAGTTAGTTGAGATTCATTTTCCAGGTGCTTTGGAATCACTTGAGAGATTGGGTATTGAGAGGTGTGAATCTTTTGAAAGGTTAAGTTGTCTGCAGGAGCAAGGATGTGATGAGCTGACATTTTGTGGGGGAGATTGTCCCTTCTATCGAGCACCTTTAAGAAGCTCAAAGAATTCAGTGTTCTAGAGTGCCCAAAGCTAGTTGAGATTCAAGTGTGGGCATTCTGGAATTGTTGGATATATTTTCCGTGGATGGGTGTTTGGCTTTGGAAAGATTAGGTGGTTTATCAAACTTGAAGAACCTCAAGTCGTTAAGTATGAAAGAGTGTGGTGCTCTTCGAGCTGTTGAGGGCCTTGATCAATTGGAGTGCTTGTGTCGATTGCTTGTTGGTGATTATGGATCATTGGAGAGGTGGATTGATGTATCGAGTGCGAAATACCAGATGAGTGCGAGATGTTAATTTGGGATTGTGGGGGTTCATTAGGTGAGCTTTGTCCCACGTAAAATTGAGTGTGTCCCATTCAATCGGTACAGAGAGGATTCTTCTTCGACCAAACCAGGTGCACCTGCTCTTCCTGGCTTATGTTTCTTCACTGCAAGTGCAACTCGCCCTTTCCCCTCTACCTGTTCATTTCTTCTTTGTATCGTATTTATTTTCTGCAGAGTATTTTCCTCTGGTCGCACTTAGAGAGTACTTTGTGTTCTGGTATCAATTGTTGGCTATGGCATTTTACTTGAACTATTATGTTTATCGGGTGTTTAACTGATGCATTTCTCGTACGCTGTGGTGGTAATTGAATAATAATGATATAGGTAAATCAAGCACGCTGGTACCATATAGTGGTGCATGTAAACAAAATATTTCATCTCACACACTGTAAGACACTACCTTTTTTGGACAACACAGAGACATTACTTTACCATGACAAGCTATTCACTCTCAACACACACAAAATACTTTACATTTCATGAATGAGCATATTATGTGTACTACGTAATTCATAGCTATACAAATCCGACTGTAAATAAACTGTTTTCATTAAAAATTAAGTACAAAGAAACTTCATCTTTCCATGCATTTCTTTAGATAAAGTCTCCGTTTTTTTTTCTTTTTTGATGGCAGATATTTCTTAGAACATGTGATATTGCATCTTTATCGTCTCAGAATATTAATTTATCATTGTAAAATGGACTTATTGATTCAAAGCAAGGTTAGATAATCAATCTGCAGATAGAGCTTTCGCATCTGCCTTGCTTCTGACTTGCTTCTGCTTGAAGGAAGGTCTAATAGGCATGTTGAATCAACTTGCAGTCCATTGTCCTAACCATATGAACAAATTAGAAAGGAAACCCACAATTCTGCTCATACAGAGGAAGAAAACTATATGCTGACATAAAACCAGGGCAATCACCAGTGTCATTGCAGGGAAACTGCCCCACAAGTTTAACCCACTGGCCCAAGGCGAAACTCTGGCCATCCAAATTGGATTAGAGAGGTAGAGTCTCCAGTTGACGACTTATTCTGCCACTCATTTGTCTGTAACCTTATTTGCCTACTGCTGAATTTAGAGAGAACAAGGTAGAATCCTTTTGAAACACCAGCTTATTCCTCCAATGGAGTAAGTGCTTGCTGACCAATCTGAACAGAAAGTTCAATTCAGAGTTGATAATATTTTTTACCATCTCCTCTGTTGGGTTTAGTTAAAACCACTGGTCAGGGTTTGAAGCAAAGAAGTGCTGATAAACTAACTTGACATGGGGCTTCTGACTGGACAATTCCTCAAGCATTGAAGTAAAGATTCAGCTTGTTTTCGTGGAACTGACAATCTGAGGATGCTAAGAGCTCAAATTGAACTCCTGAAATGCCTAGGTGGACTGAATTCATTCAGTGACCTCCAACTCGCTGAGTTTAAGAGCCAACCAAATATGTGCAATTGGCCCAATTTAATGCCCAATGTGAAATTATTCATTGCTTTGACACCTCATTCTGAGATTAACGAAATCCGACCTACGGAACACAACTGAGATTCGCCTTCGTTTCCTTCATTGTAAATTTGTCGAGAGCAATGACCTTCTCGTTGTAATTCTTTTGCATGCTATAGAAGGAGTAAAAGAACATGGAAGACTCCATTGCTGCACTTCTGTAGACATCTAAAATGTTGAATTTATGGTGTTGCCATCTAATTTTAATACCTTTTCTCTTTAAAAAATTAAATAGAAACTCGATAAAATTTATAATTAAAATAAATCAACTTTGGGGACCTTGACCAGCCTATGGGAACTAATTTTGACCAAAATCTAAATTTCATATTATTCAGTATTTTCCTGCTTGTTATTTTTTTAAAAATTCTATAAAATCACGAAAAAATGAGAAATTGAATCAATTTTGGAGCCTTGGCCAGCCTAGCAACCATTTTGAAAAAAAAATAAATTTTTCATATTTTTCGCATTTTTTAATATATTTCAGAATTACAAAATATTTTGAAAATTTATTTAAAAGAAAATAGCATTTGAGGTGTCAAACATATGAAAAAAAAAGTCAGTATTTTTATTTTAATTTTCTCTTCATTTTGGCCGAAGAAATCTGTAAAAATTAATCTAGAATCGGCAATACTTTGTTAATCTCATTTTCAGATTATTGAAAAATTTTTATAGAAAATTTATTTTGCTCTGTAAAAAATTTTTTGGAGGTTTGCATTTCTGGAGTCATGCATGTCCTCTGTCGCGACCTGCAAAATCGGAGATTTTTCCAATTCTAAGTTTAATGGATTATCAAGTTAATTAGTGCAATAACTAACTGTTCGAGCTCTCCAGCTCTACCAATTCGTCAACTTAGGGTTCAATATTTAATATGCAAAATATTTTTTGATAGGAGTCGCAAATATCATTTAGATAGGTTCATTAGAAAACAAAAAAAA
>JAGVVM010003478.1:0-20147 GCA_019149425.1 Psidium friedrichsthalianum
TAATTTGTTATTGCTCGTGCCTGTTTACTTCTTCAGACTGAAGCAGGCTTATCCAGTTAACAAAGAATGTCAACGAAATGATCTAGATGACCCGATCTTGCTCGCCAATGTACCAAATGCTCGATTACGCCAGAAGCGAGAGTCACTTCAATTAGCCCTCATCTTGGATGAGTCGAGCTCTGCATATAATTTATGAAGTAGCTAAATGGACTAGGCCTACGCAGTCCTAGATTGAGGAATATGCATGAAGTCACGGACCTTGATTCAGCTGAGAGTTGAGTTTAGGTCATCATCAAATAGCATGTAATCACAAACAACTCAAAACTGTGGTATGGCTTAGGCTGTGACATAATCACTATATGCAGTACTGTATCCCACAAAGTCATAGAGTTGCTATCATGTGCTCTGGGCCCGAAAAACTTCTTCGCTCCACAAAGCCGAGAGGTAGGATTCCAATAATGCAGGTGATGCTAGTCATAACTATTTACTGTCAGGTCGTTGTTACAAACCTGGAAGTATCAATTGGAACTCATTCTTCCCTTCAGCAAGAATTTTTCTTCTGTAAGGTACTTTAGAACGCCTATCTGCTAACAGATCCAGCAACAAACAGGCCCTGTCTGGGGTGAAAGACGGATACGATACTTCACGAAAATTTATCGTCCACTCATCTTGGGCAATGCAGCCTGTACAGTCCAGAGAGATAACAAAGGTTAGATTCATGAAATGCATTTGAATGCTCAGACGAATATCTTGGCAGAGACTGGGGTGATACGTCGCATAGTAGGGCACTATAGCGTAGAAAGGGTTTGACCGCGTTGTTACATGAAGAAGTCACCAAGCCGAGCTACATTCTTAACTAACCCTTTGCTGAACCACATATCCAAGTGAAAATTCTCCGAAGAAAATAGACCTCCGAAAAAGGTCAAACAGAAATAGGGGCTAATAAGACTAAGGGCCAAACATGAAAGGGGGCTTTGAGTCCCAGCTTGGAATACTGTCACCAAGTTGCTTCTCTCTTCAGAGCTATATCATGCAAATCCGGAAAATTCCGCTATTCCCAAATGCTGGAACTAAGCTTCACAGGTTAGCGAATGCGAAAAAAAAAAAGGCACTCTCCAAGAAATGTGGCGGCTAAACTTGTCAACCAGGATATATGGTTACAGCATACCAATAGGTAAATGGGAGCATAAATTAGATTCAGAACAAAAGCGCAGCCAAGTCACACTCGCTACTAACACCATTCATATTAACTGGAATTTTAAGATCGATCAGCATAGATACATGATTAAATTGCTTTCTTTCCCTGTCACTTCCCAAAAAAGCACAACAGTTGAAAATGGGGAAGATATCCAGAGAAATCTAGAGGATAAAGGTGTCACAGACACGGCCACGTTTAACCAATAGAATAGGTCGGTGTCACAGATTAACAAGCTGATGCTAATCAATCAACGATGCCTGGATGTTTTTCATCACACATATTTGGAAATTGTCTGGTATAATTAAGTGCGCCATTAAGATCATACTTCACAAGAAAAAAATCGAAATTTAACATCAGGACAACTTGACAATTGAATAGGACGGCATTAGATTCCACTCACATAGAAAGGCTACACTTCCAAAGTCCAATTTGATAAGTTTTAAACAGTTCCCTAGAGCATGTTCTTTATCATTTTTCTCAGTTGATGTTAAGCTCAATGAGCGCAGTATGTGGGCAATTTAACTGATTCATGTTTTGCCATTTGTCCAGCTTCAGCAACATAGGCAGAAAAGATGCATGGCAATTGCGCTCATGTGCTCGTGCTTAATTTTCACATTTATGAAATAGGCCAAGCAAGATGTAGAGTCTGGAACCTCCGCCCCGTAGTCGGGGGTGCTGCCCACCCGAGACTCCCCGGCATTCGCGGGTAGGTCCCATGTCGTCAGTTCATACTCGATTTCCCTTAAGCTCACTGGGCATGCTGATGTGAGAAACAAGGGTCCCCTGAAGTATTCACCAACTTCCAACATTCACTATGAACTAAGAGATCATTGGTTAGACTTAGCTAGCAGATTCTTAACACTCCATATTGAGATACAATCACTCATAAGCTCACCATCTGTCTGTTTTTCTTCAGCTCAACATCTCAGTCAATGTGTTTTTTGATCCCCCCCAAAAAAAAAAAAAAAATCTCAGTCAATCTGTCACTTCCTTTCAATTCATTTTGGAGGTATTCATTGTAACAAAGCAAATGCTGTATTGCTTATGGGTCTGGGGCCACCTGATAAAGATCCCTTTTTCTCTTATTCATTCATAATAAGGCAAATGCCATATTACATTTCCTAACATGCTCTACACCGCCTTCTCAAGTGTAAAATCTTTAAGGAAGGTCTTCACTTGTGTAGTGACCTCTTACTTATTCATGGGAACAGAATGTAACATTGATTACGAATCTAAGCTAAGCTTATGCCAATTGGACTTTATTCAGAAGTCTGCTTTGATAAACAAAGCGGCATGCTTCTCACTTTGCGTATCCACTCTAATTTTGACCACATGCCTCTCTCAAACAGCGTATATTACCCAAATTCAAGGTCAATTTACTCGATCAAATTCAATAACACTATCAACTGAGAAATTACCAGAAGCCGCGAGAGCAATGCCCTGGACAAGGATGATTCCACCAAGACCTAACCAAGTAAGAAGGAACGCACTCTCGTTCCTCCCCTGCTCCTCCGCATTTCCCTCGTCCTCCTTCGAAATGAACGCAGGCTTTTCGACCGGTGTCCGCCTAATGATCGACGCTCTCTCTCTCTTCCCTCTCTGTTTTATGTTGCTAGTAACCGTAGCGGAGCTCGATTTGCTCGAAGACGAAGGGCTCGAGCCAAATCCCCGCCCTGGCGACGCGGACTTCTTGGGCGGAGCTGCGACGGGGGACGGCTCGTCGGTCTCGGCGGTTGAATTCTCATCGCTCGGCAGGTTTTGAGATTTGACGGCGAAGTTTCTTCTCGTGGCGAGAGAGAGGTGGAGACGATGATGGAGTTCGTTGGCGAAGTAAGGCGGAGAGTGGAGAGTTATCGCCATTTTCGTTTCGGTTTTACGGTTGGCGTGAGCTTTCGTGGGGTTGGCTAAGGTTGCAGGCAAATTACACTGGGCTCCCCCATAAGTTCGATAATGACACACTAGCCCCACAATTATGTGGATTATTTTTAGTTTTCGTCCATGATTTTGGCTGATTTGTTTAGACTTTCTGATGCTGTTGGCTGTTGACGCGTGGTTAATGCATTTGGATATCGCAACACGCGCGTAGGAGCGGACTAGTCCGTGACAGCGAAATTCAATTGGTCAGTCATAGGAAACAAAGTGACAGGTCCGTCGTTTGAAATTATTTCACCCGAGGCGCTTCAGTACGGTTCGCGGGAAGCACGTTACGAAATGGAAACCTTCAAACTGAATAACCGTCGTGTCATCCATGAACGCGAGACCACTGCCTCTCTCTCTCTCAGCGCGATCTCTCCAGATCAATGTCTCGAAGCATCTCGAGCTCGCTCTGTCTCTTCTGCAGCATCATCACTCTCCCACTAATAACATATGATCAATGAAGATCGAGGTCGGGCCGCATCTCTCCGCCTCCCATGTCGACTCTAGAAAACCAGGAACTCCCGGCGACGCCGCCGTCGACGCCCACTCCGCCGTCCACGAGGGCGAAGCTGAGGAAGATCCCTCCGATCCCGGTTCGCCGCAAGGCGTCGCAAGCCGCGGACGATAGCGACGGCGGCGGCGACGATCGCAACGACGAGAAACCGCACGACGGCGATCCTAATCCGTCGATGCCCACACTTCTCCCGTCGTCGCTTCGGTTGAATCAGATCAGGACGAGATCTCCCCCTCCTTCGAACCTCAGGTTCTCGTCGACGTCCGTAGGCAACGAAGGGCGTACAGAGAAGGGATGCAAAGCGGTTGACGCGAGGTCCAAGAGAGCGGTTCTTCCACATCTTAGGACAACTTCTGAGGGCGAAGGTGAGTGCCAAGTAGTTTTCGGTGGTGAAATTAGGCTGTGCGGATGGAGGTATTTGCTTCGATGTTTGTCTATTGGAATATTAATGCCATTTTACTGGACTGTTCTGTTCGGCCATGTTCTGATTAACTTGTCGGAAGTTTGTGTCTGTTTCTCATTTGCCTGAGTTGAAAGTTGCAGCTGTAGGGAAAAGGTGCTATGGAGTCAATCGAAATCGTTGGACAAGCGACCATCTCTTAATCCTGCTTTGGACGTAAGAGGCCTCTTCATGATTTCTTTCTCTTCTTGTTTAATGCCTGTCCTTGGAGAGTAACACGACCTCAACTTTGTCGCTATTTGCTTTGCTGCTTCCCTTAGGCTCATCATGCAGCTTTTGCCAAAGAAATACAGTCTCCTCGTTTCCAAGCCATTCTGCGGCTTACAAGCGGCCGTAAGAAGAAAGCACCGCATATAAAGAGCTTCTCTCATGAGCTTAATTCAAAAGGGGTTAAGCCATTCCCTGTTTGGAAGCCTCGTGCATTCGTACACATGGAGGTACCGACACCAGCTTTTGGGTATTCTGTTCTCTTTAGTCCTTCACTTCCCTAAACATTTCTAGCTCATTACAGCTATAGCCTTGTTACTTGCTGGGCAGTAGGCTTTTTACATATTTATATGACATACTCCTCATGTTATCTGCAGGAGATCATGGTAGCAATCCGCGCAAAGTTTGACAAAATGAAGGAAGAGGTTGATTCTGATCTAGGTATTTTTGCCGGAGATTTGGTGGGTATACTCGAAAAGTCTTCAGGAACTCATCCTGAATGGAAAGAGAGTTTGGAGGATTTGTTGGTCATAGCAAGCAGATGTGCGAAGATGTCGCCCACTGAATTTTGGAATAAGTGTGAAGCCATTGTCCAGAACCTAGATGACCGGCGTCAAGAATTGCCAATGGGGACCCTTAAGCAAGTCCATACCCGCCTTCTTTTTATACTCACTCGATGCACAAGGCTCGTGCAGTTTAAGAAGGAAAGTGGCTACGAAGATGACCACATTTTGGGTCTTCATCAGCTTAGCGATCTTGGAGTCTATCCAGAGCAAGTTTTGGAAGCCTCACAGCATGACTTCAGCGGCCCAATAAGTGCTAAGGAAGGGAATGGTAAGCAGATGAAGAAGTCACATGGTCAGGAACAAGGTATTTTAACTACAGGACATGTTGAAGTAGAAAAGAATTCAGGTAATGGGGTTGATGGCATTGAAGTCAGCACTGCTAAAAGCATCGCTTCATCGACTGGCAGCTACAGAATGTCTTCTTGGAAGAAACTTCCTTCTGCTGCTGAGAAAAATCATAAAGGCTCCGATGCTGCTGAAACTCCTTCCAAAGATACATCCGATCGGCTTCATGGTAAAAATGAACCGAAAATTGACGGTGATTGTCATATTGATAATCTTGATGCTCTAGTTGGCCTTCCTGAAAGTTCAGAGGGATCCATAGGAGTTAAAAAAGTTTCCTGGGGATTGACTTATGAGAATCTGATGATCTGTCGTATTTGTGAGGTAGAAATACCTACAGTACACGTAGAAGAGCATTCTCGTATATGCACAATAGCTGATAGGTGTGATTTGAAGGGCTTAAATGTAAACGAAAGACTCCAAAGAGTTGCAGAGACACTGGAGAAGATATTAGAATCTCTGACACCTAGAAGCACACCTAGAAGTGCAGTCTCTCCACGAGGAAGTCCCCATGCGGCCAGAGCAGATACATCATCCGTGCATGAGGAGCTAGATCAGTTCTCACCCCAGAAGAATGACCTGTCTTCCCGCTACACTGAAGAAATGCTCGAGTGTGTCCCTGACTCTCTTAATGCTTCTGTCATGGATAGTTTGAAAACGTCACGGGGCATGTCCGATGAAGCTCATTCTGTGATGGTTTCTGGTCGTGGTTCGAAGACTTCCTCCGGGGGAAGCTGGACACCACGCTCGCCATTATTAACAACATTGACAAGCCAAATTGAAATGCTGCTGAATGGGGGAAAGATCTTGTCAGAACTTGAGAATTCTCAGCAGGTATTCAACTATGGACACTTATTTAACAGTAGAAGCCTCTTTAGCTCTTCAAATCTCCTGCTTTGTGAAGGACTTCTACCACTAACTTTGCTGGCCGTGGCATGGACCCAAGAAAACCAAGTCACATCAATTATTCCGCTCTTGTGTTCCTTAATTATAGCCTTTCCAGACCAAGTTATTCTGTTCTACCATATTTATGTAAAGCCCAGTTCTATATTTCTTCATTTGGGAGATTATTTGACAGATAAACAAGCTACTGGATATTGCACGTTCTGTTGCAAATGTGAACACCCTCGAGTACAATACATTGGAGTATATGCTTGAGCGTCTAGAGGACTTGAAGTACGTCATCCAGGACCGGAAGGTTGATGCTCTTGTCTTGGAGACATTTGGCAGAAGGATAGAGAAGTTGCTTCAGTGAGCACACACTTAATGTTTCCTTTTGCATTTCCAGAATAGCAAAGTCATGAACTGGTTCAGAAAATGTGATGGTAAATGTAAGCTACTATTCTCCAACTTGTACAGGGAAAAATACGTACATCTTTGTGGACAAATAGAAGATGAAAAAGTGGATAATGGTATGGATGATGAAGAGAGCTCGATGGAAGATGATCCTGTTCGCAGCTTGCGTGCAAGCCCCATTGGTACAAGTTGTAGGGATAGGACATCCATAGAAGATTTTGAGATAATAAAACCCATTAGCAGAGGTGCATTTGGACGAGTGTTCCTTGCTCGGAAAAGAGCAACTGGTGATTTATTTGCCATAAAGGTCAGAATATACCATGCTTTTGGCAACTTAAAGAGGATATCTATGCATAAGTTGCATATATGCCTGTTGAATTGGTCTGATGCATCATACGTCGTGTAACAAATAGCATATTTGAAATACCATGCATCACGTGCTGCTAAACATCTGGTTGTTTCTATGAACTTTGTGAGTCACATGTTGCCGTCAACTATGCACTTGGAGTCAAGGAGATTAACTCATTTAATGTTATGCGCTCTCTTGCTGTACTGCACTTAACCTTTTTCTTGATAGAGAGAGGGAGTGTTTGTCCAAATAATCAGCTTGCTAGCACAGGAAATTGGCTTTATTTTCAGTGCATTCCTCCCTGAAACCTTCGAGAATGATATCAACCACATGACATATGCCAAGAAAAACCGTATTTTAATCCACCAGACATCTTTAAATAGGCTCAGTCCGCTAAGCACATAAACCTATTATCTTTTTGTTCCTTCGTTGCATTCACCACCCTATAGACGTAAGAGGTATCTGAAATGACTTAAGGGAAAAAGAGTATAGCTGAAATGCACATATATTCCACGTTTGCATTCACTTATTTGATTCTCAAAAAGCACTTAATTTGTTGAAGGGCTAAAAAGGACAATTACATATAGAGATTCCTTGAAACATGTCTCTTCTGACAGGTTCTTAAAAAGGCTGACATGATTCGCAAGAATGCTGTTGAAAGCATTTTAGCTGAGCGTGACATCCTCATATCCGTTCGGAATCCTTTTGTGGTGAGCACTTCTCACAGTGCTGGTTTACATATTCTGAAAATGCATAGCTTCTGTGTGTAATTTCTAACGAACATAAATTGTGTTTCTTGAGCAGGTTCGTTTTTTCTACTCTTTCACATGCAGGGAAAATCTTTATTTAGTCATGGAGTATTTAAATGGCGGAGATCTTTACTCTTTGTTGAGAAACTTAGGCTGCTTAGATGAAGATATGGCTCGTATATATATAGCAGAATTAGTAAGCACTTGTTGCTACACGCGCTTCAACTCCTCTTCCCCTATGCCTACTGTGTACGTAAATGTCTGATGAGCTATACACTCTTCAGGTCCTTGCTTTGGAGTATCTGCATTCACTGAATGTCATTCACAGAGACTTGAAGCCTGATAATTTGCTGATCGGTCAAGATGGACATATTAAGGTCAATAATTTTCGATTATCATAGCAAAGTGTTAAGTCCTTGCCATATGACATTTGTTTCTTCTTTAGTTTGCATAGCACAATAAAGTGTCGGTCATTAGTGCATAGTTCCTACATAGTCCAAATTGGAGTAGGCCACATCCTTCAGCTAATTATTCTATGCACAATCATACCAATAGATAACTAATGACTTCAGGTAGTAGATCAGAGAAGGTTTGACGAGGTCACATATTCAACTTTTCCAGAAGGTGTGATGCTGAGAGCTCGCAATCCCATCATCGCCTTAGTTCCATAAAGTTTGTGTTTCTTGTCTCACTAGTCCAGGAAATAAATCCGTAGCAGAATCCACTTTGATTATCACGAAATTGCATTTCCTTGGCTCTAGGAATTTATGTCACTCTAATAATAGATGTCCGGCGAATGGATTCAATGAGAAGGTGTTGTCTTGGCTCTCTGAACTTATCTGTTAAGAGTCAGAACAGCTGAAAACGGTATTAGTCTTCTTAGTATCGAGCAGACTTTGAAAAGATTGATTGTGGTTGTCCTTTTACTGAAAAACCACAAACAGTTGATCCACTTTGGTTGCAACATGAACAGCTTCCCCATTGTGCTCTGTAATGCATTCCCATTCGTTTGCAGAAGTGAATCTACAAGCTCTACATGACTCGGAATAGATATACCTGTCTTTCTGAAATTTAACGCCAGTTCGGAAGTTGAATTCTTTTTTTCCCTCTGCTACAACACACTTAGATTTTGCTCCTGCTCTCATCTAGACATCAAGTAAATATGTTTGTCAATGCTTCCAGATCCCTCTACCAGCATTCAATTTGCAATCTGCTGTCTGGTCCTTAGATACTCTGCAAGTGTTTTGTGGCGACTTGTTTGGAAACTTTTCACACATCACCTCAGTACTGCCTTGCTCAGTGACAGTCTGCTGTGTCTAACCCTTTCGTTACAGTTGACAGACTTTGGGCTTTCAAAGGTTGGGCTTATCAATAGCACCGATGACTTCTCAGGCCCACCAGCTTGTAATGCAGGATTTCTTAGTGATGATGAGCCAAAATATCCACATTCAATTAAACGAGAAGAGAGGAAGAAACACTCAGTAGTTGGAACCCCAGATTATCTAGCTCCAGAGATTCTTCTAGGCATGGGACACGGTATGAGATCATGACTGACGGGTTCAGAATGTATATCACCTAGTGGCGAAAATTTAATTATTCATTCGGAAAAAAATGTTGTTTATCCAGGTGCAACTGCAGATTGGTGGTCCGTCGGGGTCATTCTTTTTGAGATGCTCGTGGGAATACCGCCATTCAATGCAGAACATCCACAAGTAACCTATATACTTAAAGCCTTTTGGGAATTCTGGATGGTTTTAGATTAATTTATTGGTATCTATCCAATACATAGCTGCACGGATCCATTAAGATAATTATTAATGCCTTTATTCACGAGGCATAAGGAAGGAGGATGATATTTTACCATTTTTGGATCACGTCCATTTGACTATTACAGAACTTCAAATGAATTCGGTGGCTGGTGAGTTATATAGATAGTAGGTTGTGGAATTCTGTAATTGCTTCCTCAAGGGCTTTATAACTAAGTTTAAGTTTGTGGCCTCCAAAAGAGAAAGAGTTTGTGAGTAAGAATATATCAACAGTGCTGCTGTGTCAATTGCATCATTACCTCCTTCATGACAAATTTTTAACCCTCTCATTACTTTCGAAAACTTCACTTGCATTCGTGTTAGTAGGCTTATCTTGTGTTTGTGGGCAGCTATACTGCATCTTTAAGTCATTCTATTTAGTAACGTTGTTTGCCTGGATATCTACATTTCCAGTCGCTCTCTTGATTCTATGGCCTTTAAAGAGTAACAGTAATCTACTTTTCAATTATCCTGCTTTTGTTCGTGCTCTGCTTCTATATCTGGATGCTATTATAATTAGTCGACATTGCCAAACGTAAAGTTGATACCTTTGCTTGCGGCTCATTTCGTGTTGCAGAAAATTTTTGACAACATCATGAACAGAGACATACCTTGGCCAAAAGTCCCAGAGGAGATCAGTTTTGAAGCATACGATTTGATCAATAAGTAAGATTAGGCGACCCATGCCACAATTTGCTCCGTTCTCCTTCTGCTTTTTTCTGAAGTGTCAGTGAAATTCTCTTCTGAGAAAGGAATAAGGTCATTGTTTGGAGGGAGTTATGCTCACTATTTCTTCTAACCATTTGAGCACCAAGTCTAGATGAGACCCTCCATTCAAGGACTACATCTCTTAATTATCTCAGATGAATGTCTTCACCTCTAACTCTCATTTGAGATGGTCATTTCATGTAAACTTCTCCCCCCTACACGTGTCTGCACAATTTGTCCTGGATTTAGCATTGGATTCTATAAATACGGTGAAGTACTTTTCTTTCGGTCTACATTCAGAGTTGTGGTAGATGCCTTAATTAGTGAACTCCATTTTGGTCACTTTTCAAACAGATATGGATTAGTCTGCATTGGCCATTTTTCTAGCTCAATGATCTACTGATTTAAGTTTTTTAAAAAATTTCAGATTGCTCATTGAAGCTCCAGTTCAAAGACTAGGTGCTACTGGAGCCCGGGAGGTTGTCTTCGGAAACTGTTGATCTAAATTTTCCTTGTACTGCAGTACTTGTGAGAGGGGACGCTGAGTGAATCTGAAACTTTTTTGGCAGGTGAAGAAACATCCCTTCTTCGAGAATATAAATTGGGATACACTTGCAAGGCAGAAGGTTTTTTCCCTATATCTTATGTATGTCAAGAATTCTTAACATGCAGAAGAGTATTATGACTTCTTTCAGTGCAGGCCATGTTCATACCATCAGCAGAACCACAAGACACCAGTTATTTTATGAGTCGTTATATATGGAACCTAGAGAATGAAGATGCTCAAGGAGGGAGTGACTTTGACGAAATGAATGACACCTGCAGCGAATCATGTAGCAGCAGCTCATTCAGTAACATGCCAGATGAAGAGGTACTCCTGCTTTCTTTTTCATGATATTCCTCTCTGAATACTGAGGCCTTCAGTCAATGCACCATAAAAATAGCCTCAATTTTCTTTTTGGCCACTAGAAGTAGAAACATAGCCTCATTGTACTTGGAAGGCTTTCTACTGAAGAGGTGACTTTGTATGGAGAGGTTTCAACCTGATCAAAATGCACATGCCAATCTGCACTTGAATTTCTGTGCCAATTCAGTTTGAACTGAGTAAATGGTACTAAAAGAATATCAATCTAACCTGAAACCGTTAGGATTAAACTGTGTTACTATGTAGCTTCATTGCCAGGATCAACTATGCAAGAATTAAAATTCAAATACTGTAATGTTCTCTGTCTCCCCTGAATGTAGTTCTATGGACTCTTGATTATGCCTTTTGCTTTATGCTTGTAAATCAGGGAGACGAATGTGGAAGTTTGGCAGATTTCAAAGGTCCTGCTCTTGCTGTGCAGTACTCATTCAGCAACTTCTCTTTTAAGGTAAGATCTTAACAGTGCTGAAAAAGTATACAATAGCTCAAGACATCACAAATGTTCGGAATATGCATATTATGAATGTCAGCTGCAAAAAGAGAAAGTGATACTAATTCAACTTAAACATAAGTTTGCAGTTGACAATTCTAAGTTGGTGACATCAGGGTTTGAGGACCATCATCATTAATATCATACGTACTGTTATCGTTGTCCTATGCTGAGTTAGTGTGATTTAGTGTGATTTTAAAATTTAGGCATAACATGGAATACCAAAAGCTTAAAATTTTGTTCTCCAATGACAATTCATCCTCAAAGTTATCCTTCTCCACCTGCAGAACTTGTCTCAGCTAGCTTCCATAAACTATGATTTGATGGTGAAGAATAATAAAGATGCGCCTGAAGTTTCCAAACCATGTGTTCCTTGAAGCCCTCCTGGGAGAATTAGGACTGCATCAGAGCATGATTTTCCTTTGAGGACGATGGGTTTGGCAGAAGCACTTGATGAGTTGTTCATCTGAACTGAGGTGATGATTCCTTATGCGGATGAAATCTAGATATCCTGAAGGGTTAAGGTCACTCCTATCCGCCTGGCATTTTCCCTAAAGGCATAGAGGGACTGAGGATGAATTCTCAATGATGCTAACAGCGGTACTCATCTCGTACTCAAGCCCTGGGATTGTGACGACATCATGGTTGTGTATATATCAGCATGATGTACCTAGTCAATGAAATTTTGTTCTTCTCTATCAATATCAAGTCGAAATAATATTGTTAATATCATCCAGCCTTTGTGCTTTTCCCCTTCTGTTTATGTATAGAAACCAATAGAGCTATGTTGATGTTAATATGACTTCCTTTCGTACGACGACAAATTCTTGCCTGGACTTAGTCCTTCGAGGACCGTGTGATCTGAATGTTGGATGATGGGGGTCAATATGGGACCAATAATCACTGGCGTGAGATTCACGTGGTCTATGATGGATGGATCAAGTACGGGCAAGAAAATATCCCCACAGACAAGGAAAGTGGGAACTTTGGCTTTGAGCTTCTTCGTAAGTTGTGTCCAGAAGTTGTCTGGTTCATTGAGCTGCATAAGATTGAAATTTTGGTATATTTATGCACTGAAGGCAACCAAACAAGGAGATTTATGCATATATTCACGTTGGTTTGGCGGGTATGCGGAATATTAAGTACTGTTAACTGATAAACTGTTTAATAGTTTCCTTTGTCCAAGGACAGATTTGTATCAAACTAAACTTGAGATCAAAATGCGTGGATAAACTAGTAGGCGCGAAGTTATGGTTGATCAAGGATTCAAGATAGTAGGCACGAAGTTATGGTTGATCAAGGATTCAAGATGCAATGCGGTTGCAGCAATTTCTACAACTAGATGTGATCTCTTTTAGCTTTCAAGTCTATTCTGATTTAGGCCCGTCAGAAATCATTTGGAGAATTTCTCTGTATAAATCGAGGTTGGCCATCGGTATCACAAAAAAAAAAAAAAAAATCATCGAAGTAACGACAATAAGGATTAGCTCTTCATCAAAGTTATAGCCCATGCACTAGAATTAACTGTTGATTTCACAAGAGTAAAATCAATTCTGGCATTAGTGTCATGTTCTACATCCAATTTGCTGTATCCATCTCACTAGTTTTCGCTTCATCCGGTTCATGCTTGAATAGGCCCAAAATCAACCAAAGGCCCAGTTACAAGCTGAATTCAGTGGCCTTACCTGGTCCAATGACTCTTGCAGACAATCTGTCCAGCGTCCTCGTCCCCACATGTTCGACGGTATTCCTCAGTGAAGACGGTAACCCCTTAACCGCCATTTTCAGCTGCCAAGCCAAGGAGATGTGGAGGCGCACTGCTTCGCTTTCCTCGTTGATCTTCTCCTCTAGACAGCCTTTCCGTGATCAGGTACCTCCGTTCCTATGACGCTCTAGTATGACCTTTCCCGTCGCCGGTCCGGCCACTTTGTTTGATCTTTAGCCCCCTGTGTAGTGGCTTCAATCTCGCGATACCGGATTCGAATTGGTAAGTCGTATGCGCCTACGTACCTGCACCGCGTTCCATCTGAAGTGCGTGTTACGTCGGGGTCTTTTCTGTTCGCGCCAATTTGACTCGGATTTGTCACGATGATAGAAGCGGCGGTTGCAGAAATTCTTCTTCTGGCTTCGTCTGTCACTCGGCACACACTTGATATTAATCAGTAAGCCTAACGGTTAACAATCACGCTTGATGGATTACGCAAATACATTTGCTACATAGCTTGTAAAATTGAAGAATAGGGGGTCTTTGGAATGAATTTGGGTGGTAAGGACGGTAGACGCGCTATTGTTTCTAGTGTATTAGTGAGGACTTAATGTGAGCGAGCAGCTGATCTCTTAAGATATGGCCAGACTTGTGGAAACCCTATTCACTTTGCATCCTCACTTTGCTGTTCTCTCGGAACATGGATTCTACCTATGATATTTTTGGACTTGACTTTGGCTACCTTAAAGCAGGGAGCATATTCATGGAAGGCCTGGGAATTTTTCTGTGCAGATTCCTCTAAGGTACTCGTTTACTCTGTATAATCGTTTTGAGATGGTCAAACACCGGTACATAAATTCATATCGAATTAGGGCTACCATTTTAAGATAATGCTTTGGTTTCCTTAAAAAATTTCTCCTGGTCAATGTTACTGGGCTGGCTCATCTTTCTTCTGATCTTCACCTTTGGCTTCTTTTTCATGTATGCGAAACATTTATGGTGTCATTTGTTTGTGCATAGTAGATATGGGCCATCACAGAGAATGCTGGTTGAATCAATGGATTCTCTCTCTTTCCTCTGAATATCCAATAGTTGGCATCAAATAACGACAGAACTTGCGGTGATTATATTGTTAATGCATATGCTTGATTTGTTGATTCTTGCTTTTTTGTGTGTGTACTCCTATGAGGTGGATGAGATACACGAGACTTCTCATGTTCGAGACTCGAAATTTATTTGTTCCCATTGTGGAATGTAGATTGTGGGTTGATGCCAATTCTTCCTTGAATGCAGGGGGAAGGTTATTTCTTGAAAGAGAAAAGTCCATTTATAACCTTTGTCCTAGGTAAGCTAGTGTAGAGTTCACTTTTACATATCTGCTCTTTTTCCTGATACATCACATTGTTGAAAGAACACAAAGAAAGTAAGAAGTAAGAAGAAATCCGAGGTAAGTCATTCTCATACTCAAGGGACGCACTTTTCAAGCTATGAAGAGAGAAGTAACACTGGAGAAGAATCAATAATCGTAATAGAAGGACTAGCTTTAGCTGAACCATGTGGCAGCGTTTGGAGTGGATTTCCATCTATTGTCCCATAACATTAAAGATGGATCTTCGGTGATTCAACTTGAAAACTTTGGATACTATATCATTACAGTAACATGCAAGAAATAGCTGTCAAACCAGATGAAATGCTCAGACATAGTTATTGGATGTGTTTGTGTTGTGCTGTGTAGGAGGCCCTGGAAGTGGAAAGGGCACGCAATGTGCAAAAATTGTCGAGAACTTTGGATTTACACATCTAAGTGCTGGAGAATTGTTAAGACGAGAGATTGCCTCAAACAGTGAAGATGGGTAAAGTACCTTGTTCTCTATGTTAAAATGCAGTGTCTACATTTAATAAGGCTTTACAAGGGCCCTAGGCCCACAATTTGTGGTCCTATTAAGGACATTCGTGGAACTTGCCATTCAGGGCCATGCTTCTTGACACTATTAAAGAAGGGAAAATTGTTCCTTCAGAAGTGACAGTGAAATTAATTCAGAAAGAGATGGAATCTTGTGAGAATTGTAAGTTCCTCATAGATGGCTTCCCACGGAATGAGGAGAACCGCATAGCATTTGAACAGATTGTAAGTTCTATTGTCCATTTTGTCTCTTTATGTCATCTGCTAAACGAACTTTTTCTTTACTCTTTTAATTGGAATTTTATTTTCGTTGAGTCCTCTAAGTCAAATCAGGAGGATCTCCTTGAGTTTGTAGTCCATTCACAAATTTAGTATACATGGAACCTGACAATAGGGGTCAAAGTCTCAACTAGGTGGATATAGTGTTAAATATTGACCACATCTCAAACTACAGATTGGAGCTGAGCCAAACATTGTTCTTTTCTTTGATTGTCCTGAAGAAGAGATGATAAAGCGGGTTTTGAACCGTAATGAGGTGCTTGTGTTTTCTATTTTGATTTTTCAGTTTGCGTAGGTAATATCGAATGGCTTGTTTGAAGTAAGCTTTCTGCAGGGCCGAGTTGATGATAATATCGATACAATTAGGAAACGCCTTAAAGTGTTTGAGGCTTCACATCATCCTGTAATCAAGTACTACTCGAAGAAAGGAAAGTTATACAAGGTAGTTATTGAGCATTTGATTGCATCCTTTTGGTTTTGCATGGAACACTAAGGAGCTTGTTTGCATTTTCCTGGACATAGCAAAATGATTGTCAAAGAATGTCCATTTTTTGTTTGGCAATGCTAATTAATGTCATGGTTGGTTTAGTATTTCTATTAGGTACTTTTTATTCTAGCACAGTCAGAGAATTCGTTAAATATTGAGCCTAATGACATAAAAAAAAAAATTGTGTAGCCCATTCCACTTAGTGGGACAAGGCTTCAATTTGTTGTTGCATTCATGGAATTCAATGCTTGCAGATTGATGCTATTGGAACGGAAGATGAGATTTTTGAACGAGTTCGCCCTGTGTTTGCTGCATGTGAGGTGTGTTTTCTTTCACCTGCTTCACGAACTGGCTTTTTACCATGTGGTTTGTCTTGTTTCTTACTTCACATTAGCAGTTTACTTCAATTTCATGCATCACTGTATGTAATTTTATTGCCTCGGCACCATGCTTGGAGATTATATCAGAGAACTTTCTTTTTCCTTATGTTTGTTACAATATTTGAGAATTCTCTGTTGAGCAAATTTCCGAATGACTTGTTCACAGTCATTCTATGCTTGCTATTGGGGCATGCTAGAAGTCATATGAGTATTTTGGCAACTGTCCCCAATGCATGATCTCCACATTATGTTTTCTGATGCTGGCCTACGAACTTTTTATTCTTATTCAATGCAGGGAGCATAATGAGACTTCATATGTGATGCTTGCAAAGTTCCTGGCAGATATCTGGGATTCTAATTTTTGAATGATAAGGAGGCAGCTTTCGCTTCCGAGGGAGATTCTTCTTTTCTTGAAGCTCCTTTCCACCGTATTATTGACAATGGTTGTATTTGTATATAGCCCTTGTTTAGACGAACTGCATAATGCTTGCAATGCAAGGTTGTTTACCTTTGCAACTGGGTTAAAGTTAAGGAACAGTTGCTGGAATCCTCCCGTAGTCTATGCAAGATGAATCAAGATATAAAGGCTTGCTACCAAAGCTCACAATTTGTTTCAGATGAATTCTGCAAGGGGCTGTAGGCAGAAGACTTGTGCTCGAATTCGATTCTATTGCTAGAGAAGAGTTTTATTAGGCCAATTATGGGCCCATGAAGGGTTTTGTTTTCTTTTATAGCTTGCAAAAGCTAGTAGCCAAGACAAAAGGAGGAGGATGGCGCCCCCCCAACACCCCACCCCCTCACAAAAATGAATAATTGTCCTTGTGCCCTAATTATACACCCTCATAAACTCGTCTTTAGCCTTGTTTTTCTTCACTCTAGCCGTCAGATCTTCAGCCCATTTATGTTGAAGATTTGTTTCTTTTCTGAGCCAATTACTTTTCTCTGCTTCTTTTTATTTTTTTAATTATAATTTCGGTCCATGGACTCTCTACTCAGTAGTAATGATAAAAATGATTATACACATTAATTTAAATACATTCTTATCTCGCCGTCCATGACTTTAACCCTTGGAAAGTTATCAAATGTCTCATAGTTACTGTGTATCTAGATAAGGAAGAATAGCAAGAAGATCTAGACGTGGTTTTCTTATCTCATTAACTGAAAAACGTTGCTTTACTTAAAGACCATGTAAGCCTGTCATATTTTAATAAAAAGTAGGCATAGTTTCTTGTTACTGTTAGGGGTATGTATGGTTTGGGCTTGGTCGCCAAATTTTTGGGATCGGATCGGCCCAAGACCGTCGGTCTAGTTCGGTCCCAATAGGATCGCTACCATCAGCTGCTTATAGAAATCTAACGTTAGATCTAAACTAATGACTTTCAATCTCAACCATCAAACCTAATAAAACATACACATGACCATCGTATAATCATCACATGATTACTTATAATCCTAAAATAATGAGAAAAGATTAAATTAGGAAGAAAAACACTTGAAACAATTGAAACAGGATTATGCTCATCTCATTCTCCATGAATCGGAAAGAATCAAGTTCAAGTGATTACACTTGTAATTGATTGAATGCAAGTGCGAACAAAATGATGGGTTTGCATAATATAGTCAAGATAAAACATAGAATGAGTCAAGACAAAACACGATCGGAGATTCCATATTGCTGAACATAATTAGAGGCTGCGTTACGAAGGTGAGACGTGAGCTTCAAGTGAGAGGAGAGGAGTGAACATCGAGCAGAAAAAGGAAAAATTAAGTTAACTAATTCTTCAAAAATTTCTAATTTTTTTTTAATTGTACATATATATTTTAAGCGGTCTGGTTCGGCCCTCGGTTCCATGGTGCGGATTGATCCCATGCACCATGGAACTGAGGACCATATTGCTCCCTCAAGGATTGAATCAACCCGATCGGTCTAGTCCAATTTTTTTTAGGTTAAAGATTCGGTCTAATTTGCTCACCCCTACTTGCTAGCAGGTGACACTAGTTACATAACTTTCATACTGGTGGGACCCCCGTGCGGCGAAATATCAATATATAATGCAGCTCAACCCTCGGCTCAGCCAGTCATTCCTCCTCACCCTCTCCAACCTCGCGCTGTCCCTCTAAACTAAACAAGTCATCTAAGAAAATGGCAACGCCCAGCTGCCTCCTCTTCCTCCTCCTAATCTCAACCTTCGCATACTTCAACATCTCCCCCACCTCAGCCGCGGCCACTCCTTCCTCATCCACTGCCGCCGCCTTCACCAAGGCCTCGAAGTTGACCGAGACTGACCGGACCAGGTTGACCGAGACCGACCGAACCAGGTTGACAGATCCCAAGAGGCCACCAGCAACGCCCTTGAAGTTGACCGAGACCGACCGGACCAGGTTGACCGAACCGACCGAACCAGGTTGACAAATCCCAAGAGGCCACCAGCAACGCCCTTGAAGTTGACCGAGACCGACCGGACCAAGTTGACTGAGACCGACCGGACTAGGTTGACCGAGATCGACCGGACCAGGTTGAAGAGGCCACTAGCAATGCCCTCTAAGTTGACCAAGACCGACCGGACCAGGTTGACTGAGACCGACCGGACCAGGTTGACCAAGATCGACCGGACCAGGTTGAAGAGGCCACCCAAGCATTGAGCTTTTTGGTCGGGGTCCTAAAGTGTAGTCATCGGTCGTCGATGTTATTGCTGTTTTAAGCTTTGGCTGATGAGAGCGCGAGTTTGTGGCAATGTTTCTCCTTAGTCGTATGTGAGTGTGTGAATGAAGAAAGGAACAATATGATTAGACAAGTATTCCTGATACAAAAGCGAATTGTTATTGATAGAGTTCATTAAGTAGTTAAGATGTCCAAATCCTTTTTCTTGTCAACATATACAATTCATGCTTTCACAATGATTTGAAGATAATGGAGCTCTCATGTGCCAGTCCCACTCCAGGTATTGACAAAATCAAGAATCTCAAACCTGATATCTTGACAACAATGATAATTTTTAAGTTTTTGAAGGAGGAATGAATTAATGTTTGAAAATTGGGATCAAACAAATTGCAAAGGTCGCATGATGTAGGAATCTAATTTTATGGGATGGATAGGTTCCTAATTTTGGGGGATGTTCACTCTCTCCCCCTTCTCTGACTATTCATATTTCTGTTCGAAAAGCTACGTCCATCAACATGCCACGTTTTTTGGTGCCAAATTTCCTCTGACTTTCCTCACTTAAAACTCAAACATAAAGAGTTCATGTATGAACACCACCCACAAATAAATTTAGTTGAATGTAAATATGGGCGATGTCCGATTTAAATATAAAAAAAAATCAACTATATTCTTGGGAAAATTAGAGGAAAAAAAAAGGAGGGAGAATTTGTTTTTCCTTAGGAAAAAGATGACAAAGACAGAGATATTTTGCCAATTCCTGGACTGGGACTAGCACATGAGAACAATATGATTAGACAAGTATTCCTGATGGAAAAGCGGATTGTTATCGACAAAGTTCATCAAGTAGTTAATATGTCCATATCCTTTTTCTTGTCAACATATATAATTCATGTTTTCGCAATGATTTGGAGATACTAGAGTTCTCATGTACCAATCCCACTCTAGGTATTGAGAAAATCAAGAATCTCAAACCTGATATCTCGACAACAATGATAATTTTTAAGTTTTTGAAGGAGGAATGAATTAATGTTTGAAACTTGAGATCAAACAAATTCCAAAGGCCACATGATGAAGGAGTCTAATTTTATGGGATGGACAGGTTACTAATCTTGGGGGATGTTCCCTCAGTCCCCCTTCTCTAACTATTCATATTTCTGTTCAAAAAGCTACGTCCATCTATCTTCAAAAAAGCTACGTCCCATCTA
>JAGVVM010003479.1:0-25281 GCA_019149425.1 Psidium friedrichsthalianum
TTCCCCCCCCCCCCTTCTTTTCCCTCTCCCTCTCTCCCCCCCTTCCTTCCTCCCCCCCCCCCCCCTTTCTCTCTTCCCTTCTCTCCTTTCTCCCTCCCTTCCTCTCCGCCTTTGCCTCACCCAAAGAGCTTTGGCATGGACTTCTTAGATTTTTCATACAGGTACCGAAAGGCATCATAGCAATATTGGTGTAACTAAGTCCCGAATCAAAATCTCTGATTTTCGCAAATGAGCGATCTCTCCCAATCGCCCAATAGGATTTTCTAATCATACCCTCCAAAATGATTGGTGGCAACTCCAAATTACACGTTACTGATGCACATGTCACTCAAACTATACTAAAGTCGAACCCGAATGAACCCGTCGCGATTTGGTATTGGTCCTGGAGGGCCGAGCGAAGCCTCGATCTTAATAATGGGCCTTAGCAATCCATTAGCCCTCATCTCGCGCATGCGTGAGGGGAAGGGTCGCGGCAACAGTTATTCCTTTGGATAATGGGTTGGTTAGCCCATAGGGGTGCCCACGAGCTACCCATAAAACCCAAAAATTGTTATGAAGCTACAATGCAATGCAAAGGTCTCCCCAAAAGCAATGAAAAATAAGCTAAAGACTTCATGAGCAATCATCCGTATGCATAGCCTAACCATTCTTCTCCAAGTTTTGGGCCAACACCTATGCACATTCTCAGTTGCAAGAGCATCAAGGAGTTTGTTCAAGTGTATGAAGGTGAGGAAGGGTGCTTTTCTCATTGGAGAAGAGAATGAACAATTCCAATCTTTAAATTTTAGGCTTTATGTTTTTCTTTTTCTAGTTCGATGTTAGTGTGGGCTACACGAGTGCCAACTTGTCCCTAGAAGTGCTACATCAAATCCACATCAACTTTTTTAATGGCGACGTTGAATGGAATTATAACAAAAAGTAAATGTATCCCAATAGGCATAATTTGGGATGCTTGATGATGCTTTCGTATCATAAATAACTTCAAAAGTATTGTGTGGTTTGTTGTGACTTATCTTAGAAAGCTATTGTTGGAAGTGACAAATCCAAATTAACAGACATATTTTCTTGTGAGATAATTCATTCTCTTTTACTTTCAAATAGATTTTTCTGTTGAAAGCTACAAGCCATACCAGCATAAGCCCTTTGACGATATGGTTTGTGTAATAATCGGTTGTGATTTCCTACAATGACAGCAAGTGATCCGACATAGTGTTCTTTCTCTATAAACTACCACAACCACCATTTTTATCACTTTCTCTGTGTTCTTCAATCAAGTTTGCAAGAACTTGTCCATCCTCTTGCTCAGCCTCAACACTCTCTTCTCGAAACCCTCATAGATGTTGAGCGTCAACTCTAAAAACATCAATTTCAGCTCTGCCTTTATCAGCCCATCAAGTGCTTGATCGTTGGATGAGATCTTGAGAGTTTAGGAGAAGCCACTTGATTTCTCTCTCTGGGTGGGCAAGAAGCTATTGAAACGGGTGGGTAGAAGATCTCAAGGGTGCATATGCGGTGGAGGTTGCGACAAAGGTCGCCACAGGGGTTGGCGAGTGATGGTGGTGGAGTTGTAGCCAACATGCTTATTCATAAGAAGGGCGTGGCCACGGTGTGCGACTTAGGACGATGATTGACTTAGTCACATGATCCCAAGCCGATGGTCGCCTAGTAACGCAAATCGAGGTGGCGATCGACTAGGGTCGCATGACACAGGTTGACGGCCATCTGGGTTACGTGACCTCAAGTAAGGCTAGCAATGGCAAATTGGCGTCCTCGGAGTCTCACCGGTCGCCGATTGTTAGTCGATTTTGATTTTTCCAAGCCCATTTCAACCAAAGTTTGTTCCTAATATGTTTTTAAATTATACTTTACCAAACACTACTTGTATTTCGAAACTAAAAGCTTTTGCATTCCAAAGACATTTCCTAAGCAAAGTGCTGGAGAGCACTTTATATTCGCAAGCTAGAGATCAATGAATTTAAAGACTTGATTATGCTAGATTATCTAATACCTCTCTATACATATTCTCTTTATTTTCAAATTATTTTGCAAGTAGTCTTAGTTGATTTTTAAGCTAAGCAACTAACATTGAATTATTATCATGCGGGTGTGCAATCATTAGTGTAATACTCAAGAAATCAAAGAAATAAATGAATTGCTATAAATAAGGCTAACATCATATAATGCTGTCACAACCAACATTTCTACAAGTGGTTAGGGAAAAGATATATATTCAGAGGTAATGCCCAAAGCAGCAATGAACCTCAATTTGGAACGGGTTCTCCCAAGCCCTTACCTCATGCAACGCCAGACTCATTAAGTTTGAATTAATCATAAGGATTTCAATGTCAGAAAAATATTGCCACCAGAGCCTATTTGCGGTCAACTAAAATCAAACAAGACATGTGAGTTTGTCTCTTTTTCTACGCACCAAAAACTAATTAGTTTGGGGACTTGATTTCAGATAATCTAATTAGCTCTCTTTCAATACTTTTAATTGTTGGGATTGTCCATCTAAGTAATCAAACGATTTTTTTACCAATCATAACCCTAAAGGTCATTCATTATCACTGTGTGTTCATGCAATTTTTTATTTGTTATGTTTCTAAGGTTGTCCTAACTATTCTAGGAAGGAAAAGAAACAACCATTTATTGAGATGTGGGAAGTAGACCCCATGTATTGAAAAATGCTTAAAGTAAAATATGAGAAATAAATATTGATACTCATTGGGAAAATAATATAATAGTCTTGTGTTCTAAGTCCCAAGACAACAACCCATGAGTTTGAGTTCATTGGATTCCGATCGCTTGTTCAAAGTATTAATCTACCCAACCTAAGTTGTATCAAAAGGTAATGAAACCTCTAATTAAAGGTAGGTTGTCCAACTGAAAGTAATCTAAATCTATGCAAAGATTGACAACCTAATCAAGGGTTATAATTCTAACATTTGCTGATTTTTTTTTAATTTTTCCCTTTTTTTAAAAAATAAGTGAATATAGGGACTTGGCCTTAGCCCTTAGACCGGTCCATATGGGTTATTGTGGACTCGTGGGTCTTAGCCATGGACACAAACTAGGCATTTATTACATCAAGCCCTTTTTTAGTTAGAAATAAATTCAACTCATTCATTTACAAACCTTAGTCCAAACCTATCTATACTAAGCCAAGCCGAAACCCTCTAACACAAGAATGTGTATGGGCCATGGCTGTAGTGAGAAAAGATTCTCAATAGATTTGTTGTTTCTTTTCCTTTTTAGAATGGCTAGGATAACCTTTAGGATCATAGGCTCTTTTCCATGAGTGTGTATGGGCCATGGGTGTTGGAGACAATTATTATTTTTCTTTCTTGGTGGTTGTACAAGTCCATCAAAAGAAGGCATGAGGCAAAGTTTGGGCAAAAAAAAAAATCAAAGTTAATGGGGAACTTGTGCTGCAAGAACGCCTCTATTCTATTGAAGACAATACACCGAGAAAGGCAAGCTATATACCTCAATGAAGTTAGATTGGCCATAGACCATTTTAATGAGAACCGAGTAATGGATCGGGGTAGTCCAAGGACTGTTTACAAGGGAATGTTAATGGATGGAACAATCATTCGGTCAAGAAATCAAAAGTTACGGTGCAGGACAAGTTGAAAAGATCATTATTCTCTGTAGAAAGAGTAATCTGCTAATAATGGAAAGAGATTAGGAAAAATATGAATTATTGGGGCTCATCGTATTTGCACTATTGATGAGGAGATAAATTTCATTGGGATACAATTCTCGATATACTTGCACGAGAAATATTGAGCCAAATTGATCGCAATGGTCCCACATTGATGTGATTAGTGTGAAATAAATGATCTGGAAATGATATTTAAGGAATCTTTCGGAAATACTAATAAATTTTTTCAGAAAATTATTTTGAAATTCTCCTAACAAAGATTTTAGCTTAAGACTAAGATGGTTTTCCAAGAATTTGCATTGGAAAAGCAGTCTTAAACCAATTCGATTTCTATAAATCAAATGAAGTAGGGAAGTCAATGGCAAGTCAATTTTCTAGTGGATAAACCTGAAATTCGGGATGTTACAATGACAAGTCAATTTTCTAATGGATAAGAATGTACAAGTCAACGGTAATATTAAGTCATTTGGATAAGGATAAGATCAATGTAAATTTTAAGCATCAAATGAAAGGATAGGGCTCATTAGCAACCATACAAATGAACCAATTAGATATCAATAAGCAGTTAATCTAGAAACCTAAGAGAGGTAGGCTTTTAGGTGGACAAATGGGATTACAACACCAAGATAAGGTCACTAATGAAGTAACTTGCAAGAGAAGTAGAGAACTATAAATGAATCCATACTAGTTCACATTTGTAGAATAATTTAATGAGCAAGTTCTCAAAGGAACTTAGGGAAGAAGTTAAATATTATAGCTATAAATGAGTAAGATTAATAAAGTCAAGGTATTCCTAAACATACGTGTAATGTAGAAAAACTTAATGAGAAGAGATACCATTAATAATTTAATTTAAGATATTCTCTTAGAATTTGTAAGAAATGAAAAATAAGTAACAGAGGGATAATAATAATGGATCGAGGGTGGGACAAATGTTGAGCTAACGATGACATGGCGATGTTTGACTGATTCACCGCTGGCTAGTGTGCGGTTGAATCAGGACACACTGGTCAGACTGCCGGCATAAAGCAATCGCCGGCCATGCCACCATGAGGACAACGTGAGCTAGACGGCATCCAATGGACGGCGCTGCTAGCCACCATCCCTTGTTGGTGGATGGCCAATATTGAATTCGTCTTTGATTTCTGGAATTAAGTTTAGTCTAGACACAATTAACATAATTAATCCATGAAGATGATAATTAAGTCAATTAAACCCTTCTTGACATTTGCACAAATTAGAAAATTTTACATGGCTACTCTAGGTTAGGATGACATCATGTAGAGCATAGGCTTGATAGGTAGTTTCGTCTTATGAAGATAAGTGGCAAAAACATTAATTACAACATTGACTTGAAAGAAGGCTCTATATTGCATAAGGAGGCTTTGGTTGTGAGATTCAAGAAGAGAATTTCATTATGAAGGAAAGGAAGTCAAGGGATATCATGATAGAGGGATGGACTCCAAAGGACTTATCATAATACTATGGATTTCAAATGGGGAATGATGGGTATTATCTCTATAAAAAGGGGAGTGAACCCCATCTTGGGACAAAGGTAGAACTTGTTTCCCCACTACCCTTAGAAGCCGCCATATTTGTAGCCTCAAGCCGCCGCCACTCGTCGCCTCACCGACTGTCGCAATACCACTGCCATCTATGCCGTCATCGTGCCACTAACATTCCATAGTCCTTTGTAATCTTAGTTTACGTTTCACTCACCAAAATAGTATGGTAAAATAATAAATGGGTTTTCTAGATCTAACGCTGTAATATCCATTTATTATTTGATTTAGTGTTGCATTAATATATGATTGTGTATATTCATGTGCATCATAGCACTAACGACAAGTTATTTTGGTTAAAATTGTGAGGGAGAAGTCGAGGATACCAAGCGAGTACCGATCGAAGGAAAAGCGAGACCTGCCGAGGCAAGATGAACAGGGATTCGACCCGACCTAGACCTAGTCGAGTCCCAATCCAGCCAAACCCAGCCCAGCAAAATTGGAACAGCCATACTGGTCATGAATTGGACGGGTCTGAACTGATTCTAGATTAGACCAGAATTGATTCGTCAACCTAGTAGATCATGAATCGGTTCTATTTTGTACTAGTTTGGGTAATCCAAATAGCTGGATTGGTCCCAAGCCCCGTTAGATTGATTTGTCGAGTCGTACGCCACTCGATAAATCTACTATCCTGTCTTCATCCGGTCATTTTTAAACCTTTACATGTTGGTTTATGATGAAAGATAATAATTGGAGCATACGTGCACAAGTATGTGATTGTCATTGAAAGACGATGATTGTCACCATTAGTAAGAAAAGTAACGTTGTAGGGGTTTGGGGGTAATAACGTATTAAAATGACCATTGCTCGCAACAACAAGTATAAGTGCTGTCATTCGCTAAAAGTTTTACTTAAGGCGATGGCATAGATGTCGTTTACTTAATAATATGAAGTCAAAATGCCATCATACATGTGTAGTGATGATGTTACCACTACCAGACTGATAATAGGCTTGGGAAGAGGAAGCCCAAAAGTAAAAAGAAATTGCATTGATTGCGTTTACGTGTTTATTTGAAATTGAAAGTAAAAGGAAAATGCAGTGGTTGCATTTATATGTTTATATAAATTGATATGACCAATGATTGATAATGCATGACATTCTTTACCAATGGATCACAAGATAGTTTTGTTTAAATTGCATGTACAACACTAAAATTGAGTGTCAGAGTGATACTCCTGCCTTAGGCCTAGAAAAATTCATTTGCTGGGTTGTTTGCTTACCCCATTATTTTTCAAGTGTAAAGATGGAATTCCCACATGAGCCACTACTCAGATTCCCCACCCATATGGCCCACGTAAAGTTGATCGTGACTGACGTGGAATTTGGCAAAACATACTCCACATCACTTCGACCATCTGGATAGATGTAGAGTTGGCTGATCAAATAACAGTCCAATTTTTCTCTTGGCACAAACAAATGGAGGAGGGTATGATGTGTAGCTTGCTACACAAGTTCTATGGACCACCAAGATTCTAGGGTGAAGCTGTGCATTAGGACAAGCTGTTTGGAGGAGTAGGGTAGACTTGTCCCACGCTAGTGGTTTGATCTGATAGGGTAGCAACTATGGCCGGTGATCAGATAGCCTCCAATTATTTTTGTTTGTAAGATAAATTAGGAGGTGGTGCGTGATGAGGTTGTGAGAGAAATTTGTTGTGTTTAACTTTCTTGCATTTTGGATGTATTAGGAAATAGGGAAGCCATAGTATTGTTGTAGTTGAATGGATTTCCTATTCTTGTATAATTTGTTGTGTGTTTTGTATTTGTCTTGAAAGTTGCAATGTCTGCTAATCAGGTAGGGCTAGGTAGTCATTCAAAATTAAGAATAAAGGTCGGCAAAAAATAAGAACATAATATGAGTAGAAATAATTAGCCTAACCATTAAGTAATCTATGAAATTAATTGTGAAACATCTTTAAGAAGTTATAAATGAGATAGACTCCTAGAGTAATAAATAAAACAGAGAAAAAATAAATATAGAATAATAAAAAATGGAGCAAGTGTCCTAGGGCCGTCACACAAAGTGAAAGATTTTGGAGCTTCCAGATATATTACCATTGACCAAACACACTTGGCCACAATGGTATGAGGAACCTTCGAATGCTTAGACCTCGAGTACTATCCAACAAGTCAATTTACAAATAAAAGTGATATCTATAGTTTTAGGGTTGTCCTTATCGAGCGACTGACAGAAAAGCCAATTTCTCATCTGAGGGTAGAAATCTAGCCTCGTACTACATCATTTCAAAGCAGGAGAATCGCTTGTTCAATGGTATTGATAAGGAGGTATTAAACCATGGTGATAAAGAAGAAACTATTGCAGTGTCCAACTTAACGAAAAGATGCTTAACATTTCATGAAAGGTACAAGCCTATGATGAAGGAAGTGGTGGCAGAATTGAAGCGAATACAAACACCATGAATCCCACAGTCATCTGGCAAAATCATGAAGAGATCGACCGCATTAGAAATAGATCTATCCATTGTTAACACCTGATTTTCGGACATTTTTATTTTTAGAAATTTTTTGAAAATTCATAAAAATGCATAAAATTGAAAAAACCAACTCTGGGGACCTTTCCCAAGCCTAGGAAACCAATTTTGACCAAAAAATAAATTTTCATATTTTCAATATTTTCCTGCATTTTATTTTCAAAAATTCATAGAAAATTAAGAAAAAAAACGAGAAAATTGCAAAATTAACTTTGGAAGCCTTGGCCAAGCCTAGGCAACCATGTTTGAACAAAAAATAATTTTTCATATTTTTCACATTTTTAATATTTTTCAGAAAATAGAAAAATACTCAAAAATTAATAACAAAACAATAGCATTTGAGGCCGTAAAAATACAAACAAATAGTCATTATTTTTATTTTTATTTTCTCTTCATTTTTGCCGAAGAAAATTTGCAAAAATTAATCTAGAAGTAGGGTCTACTTTGTTAATCACAATTTCAGATTAATTGTAAAAAATTCTAGAAATTTCATTTCAGCTCTGTAATTTTCTCTTTTTGCATTTATGAAATCATGTCATCCCCGCTATTTTCCAAAATTACAATCCAGTACAAAAGTCCATGGAATTGTCAAGTTTCTTGGAAAAGGACCAAAATACAATTTAGATTTTTGCAAATTAGTCCTTAAAAGCACTTAAGATCCAATTAAAGCTTTTCCAAGGACTAAAGGAAAAATTAGGGCACGTCACCCTCTAGTTTTTGGCCTTCTGAATCCATTAGTGGCAATAATTTTTTTTTAGAGAAAAGGTCATCTAGAGTCTGGTTTTGGTAGAATGAACTCTCGGGTCAAAATTAAAATTTGGGGTTTTTATGCAAATCCTCTGAAAAGTTTGAGAGAAAATTCATTTCTTAATAGAACTCTTGGTCTTGAGCTTGATTCTAGCATTAATTTTGAGAAAATTGTAATGAAATTAGGGCTAATTTGGATTTGTTTTAGCCCAATCAGGACGACCAGGTCGGATTGACCTGACTTGGTCAACCCGTTGACCTGAGAGACCAGAACCAATTCTAGTTTCTCATTCTCGCGCGCGCAAATGAAAGAAGAGGCTGTAGATCCATTCGCGAGGGAAACAAGTCCACGTCTAATCTCCAATGACCCGATCGAGGATTTGCCCGGTGATGATGTGCTAAATGGCACGTTTACCCGGCAACGATGTGCCAAATGGCACGTGGTTTCGTAGCCGAACACGTGAGCTTTGGACGTCCAAAAATGCTTGCTTGCATGCCGAATTTTCAAAGAAAGAGTGGGGTATAAATGGGGGCAAAAGCTTTTCTATTAGGGGGATCGGGGGTGGACAAGACGATAACAAATAAGAGAGAGAAAGAGAAAGAACAGAGGGAGATTCTCGTTGACGCCGTTGTCAAGCTCGAAGCTTCGATTGTGATTGTTCGGCCTAAAAAATCTAGAGCGAATCCAGACTTGAAATCACTTCGGGAAGCTTGGTCTAGTGCCAAGGAAGCCATCGCACCAGCTTGAGAGGTCTCTGGATTGCCAGAAAGGTGAGGTCCATTTTCGAGTTCACTACTGTGCATCCATGGCAAATCGCTTATTTGATACCTATTCTTCAGGTTTTTCTATGCGTTTTACTCCTTGAATGCCACTGAACTCCCTCGTATTCCTTTTCCCCCTAAGTTTTGCATGAATCTGTTGAGCCAAACTTCCAAACTTTGCGAATGTGTCACGACTCGGCCAGGGAAATCTAGCAATGTAGAACTTAATCAGGACCCAATGTAAGTGTCGTGAACTTCTGGTGATGCTTCCTGTTGAAGAAATCTCATTGTTATGCTCCATATCTCATGTTAGGGTCGCCATGTTTGCTCTTTGTAAAAGCTCTGATTATCTTGTTTTAGCCGATAGATCGCATTGAAATTCTGATATGATGATTTGAATTTGAGCATGAGTTGTTTAGCATTGAAAATACGTTGATCGGAATTAGTCTCGCCGTTAGATCGCTGTCGGCGAACCTCGATCGTTCATCTAGTTTCAGTCCAAGGAAGAAGACGAAGTCCAGTCAGTAGGTTGACTCAGTCAAAATCCGACGCAACGCTGATGTGGTAAGCCATGTCAGATGTCACGTCGGTGGATTGACTCAGTCAAAGGCTAACGTGGACGCCACGTCAGCTGATTGTTATAATCATCTTAGCTGGGGAGCAAACCTTAATCCGATGGCTAGGGTTAGGCCACATGTCAAGATCTAAAAATTTCTGGGAATAAAGATTATAATTCGAATTTTCTAATCATTTTCAGAAATAAAAAAGTTAATGGACGGCCAAGATTTAATCTATCCTTTATTGTAGACCGTTAGATCTGGTATGCCATTTGGACAGTTAGGATTAGGTCTTAGGGTTAATCTCAACCGTACATTTAGTAGCAAGGATGAGCGGCTAGATTAGGGACATGTGGTAGAATCTCGAGCCCTCAGATTAGAAATAAGCGGGAAAAATAAAAAAATAGGATAAAAAATTAAAAAAAAAACCCAAAACTACATTGTTTTGCATCAGGTTTAGGGTAGTAGGCCTTGGGCCAAGTTTAGGGTAGTGGGCCGGGTCAATCTGACCCAATCCGTATAACGAATAATAAATAACTAAATAAAAAGATAAATAAACTAAGAAAATATAAATTTTTTTTAGAAAAATAGAAAAAAAACAAAATAAAAAGCCAATACTGCATCGTTTTGAATCCGGCTCAAACCTGAGTGGGTTTAGACTGGATTCTCGGTGCATGGGCCGGGTCAACCCGACCCGGTCCAAAACATTGAATAAAAAATCAAAAATAAAAAATAAAAAAGGAAAAATTCATGAAAATCATAAAAGAAATTCTAAAAACAATAAAAAAAAATTAAAGACATTTTCAAAAAATGTCAAAAAAATAGGCAAAATTCTAGAAAAATCACAAAAAAATTCTGAAAATGTCCCAAAATAGGAAAAAAATCTTAGAAAGTCTTAAAAAATTCTAAAAAATTTCAAAAAAATTCAGAAAAATTCTAAAAAATTGTAAAAATTAGGGAAAAAACCACATTTAACTAGTTTGACCTATTTTCACATTTTTGACCTCCCGAGCCTTTGAAAATGATGATTTTGCCATTCTAGTCAATCTAACTCAAACCCTTCCAAATCACTCATGGATCTAATTGGCATATTTCCTAGGTTTCTAGGACTTCCCTAGGCCTGTTTTGACTTGATTTGATATGATTTCTCCACGTCTTTAATTACTTGACTGCACACTTACATTGTTGACTGTGATTGATAGCATAGAAAAAAAATCCCGTCTGCATGATCCTTTCAGATCTCTTAGGAATTACCATACCCAAAGCGCCCACATGAATTCCTTAGGATAGAAAATCATTTAATTAGGTACCGAAAGGGTGTCAATAACAATATTGGTTTAACTAAGTCCCCGAACCCAAAATCTCTTATTTTCACAAAATTGAGCGATCTCTCCCAGTTACTTGATAGGATTTCCAATCATACCTCCCATAAAATGATTGGTAGCGACTCCAATTGCACGTACACCGATGCACATGTCACCCAACCACACTAAGGTCGAACTCGAGCAAACCTGTCGCGATTTGGTATGAGCCTGGGAAGGCCCAAGCGAAGCCTCAATTTGAATATGGGCTTAACAATCCATTAGCCCGCTTCCCTCTCAACGCGGGAGGGGTCGGGTCACAACATCCATGCTTTGAGTGCGATCACCATATTGATGTTCTTATATCTAGCAATATCACCTAGATGGGGTCAATAGATGTTTTTAATCGAATTTGTCTAAAAATTGCGAAATTAAAAGAATCAAGGTAAATATCACAAAAGTTTAGAATATGAAGATATGCAATTGATGAACATGAACACTAGTGTGCAATATTCTTGTATCAAACACAGTACAAAGAGTCTAGGGATAGAAAAAATTGCACACGGAGGTTATAGCGGTTGGGCTTAGATCAAGCCTACATTCACTCTCCCATACTGATAATCGATAGGCTAGATTTCACTAGATAAATCAATGAAGGTTTACAAGTGGTAGCACTCTCACATTCTTACAAAGCCTCTCAAAGATTATAGCATAAAGTTCGTACAGACAAGTATGTAGTAACTAAAGTACTCTAGCACTTTGGAATCAATGATTCTAACACGCACAAGCAATAGCACCATTGACCTCCTTTTATTCTCCTTTACCTCCAAACTAGCCATTGGACAGGTCTTCAAAGGATCACTCTCCAATTGTTGATTGGATGCCATCAATCTTGATTGAACCAAACTATGTCTAAGGAGATTTGATGACAGTTAGTGTTGAATCTAAACCCCTCAAATTTGATCGTCCATATAACTCAATCTTCGATTTCCACAAGTGGAGTCCTTCATATGTGGAAATTGTCTTGTCTCTAGAAAGGCAATCTCCAATCAAAGATATTCTAAGATCCGTTTGTAGAACTATCTTGCCAATCAAGGATTACAAACTTCCTTAAAAAAATTTCAACCGTATACGTAATACGTGGGTCTTCTTAATTGAAAATATAATCTACATTTGAATTGATGTAGGCCTTGAATAGCCTTCAGAAACTATAACAGTCTCCAGAGTCTCAATAGCCAGAACATTAAATCTTTGAGCTTAATAATGTCTTTGTTGAAGCTCTCATATTAGTCTTCTTCAAAGGTATAGTTGAATCTACATAAGCGACACTTCACTCAATGTGGATAATATAACTCAACTCATTCAGAATCAAATATGCGATAAACTTGATTTGAGTCTGAACACTAATTAGGATCAATATATGCTTCTTCATCATGTGAATCACCTAAGATAAAATATATCAAAATTTTTACTTTATTCAATAAGACTAAGGATAGTTTTATCAATATCAGTCAAATTTTTACTTTATTCAAAAGTAGGTTTTTTCAACAAATGCAACCATAAGCAAAATTGGAGCTGAATTTAGTGGAGGAGGATCAGTCACTCTTATTTCCAAAATAAAGATGCCTTTGGTTGTTTTTGTTTAAATTTCTATGATATGAGATGTTGCAATTTCTTTATTTGCCTTATATGTATGACGCCCCAGAATATCAGGCGCTCCATGTATCCTTGTAATTATACCTTTTCTTAGCTAATAGCACGTGGAAGCGTCCTAAATTTTTCTCATCATCCCTGACACACATCGCATGAGTTTTATTAAATACATATGCTTCTTTTCAAATACCACTAGTTTGCAAAAATGTACATAAAATACTTTTTATATTTCAAACATAGTTAGTACCACACAAAAAAAATAATAGTCCTGGAAAGAGGGTTCTGGTCACCTATCTCCTCTTATTCACTCCTCAATTGCCAAAAGCTGCCTATATAACGTCAGTCTATCATCTAAGGGTTGATGACTTCACCCATCAATGGGTCATCAGTAACATAACCAAGAGGACCATCGAAGTCCCTAAGTGGTCAAAGCAAATCACGATTGAATATCACATACTAGACCATGTACCAATGAGGAATCCACTCAACAAGTCCTACATTTATCCATGCCATGGTAGTGCACTTGGTATAAAGAAAAATTAAGTTCGGCAACACTAGGTCTTCATAGGAATAATCAACATGCATCGGAACTCCAAATAGCAACGGTGGTAGCGATAGAAGGGCTATCCTACATATTTGAGAAATAAAGGGATGACCCAAGGCCCAATAAATTAAATCTCTAAATCTAAGGTTGCTCTTCCTCTTATCGCTCAACCTGGTATTCATAACCACAAGTATTCAAAGTACTACAAAGTGCATAAGCATACGCATGATCTTCTTCCATAATGACGTGCCATTATACTAATATAATATAGTGCACACAATGGAGACGGATGGCATTTCATTTCACAATGCACTAGTATCACCTAATGTCTTATTCACACAAATAAATGTATATGGGTGAGCATGCATTATATTCATTACTCTATCTTTCATCCCGAATACTCTAGGGCACCCTGATACACAATGCATCTTAACTTCGAGACATCCTAACACATGAGGCATCTTGACACATGGCATCTCGAAACATTCCCCGTGGCATCGTCTCCACCATTGCATGAACGAAGGAACACTTTTATGGTATTATTCGAGCAAAATGGTGTTCATGAAAATGTTCAAAATCAACATCACAAAATTCTTTTATCAATCTATCATCCAAGCATGAATACATAGAATCATACATCATTCATGTAAGTAGCACTATCTCACTTACCTCTTTTTTTTTCTAGTTTCGCATTAATGAATAATTAACTGAATATCTTGCAATCAATACCTTCTAAAATCATGAATAGAATTTACTTTACAATCAGTAATTCAAAATTATGGGTCAACATTCATCATTGGCAAGTTCCTTTGTCTGTTAACACAGAATCGGTAAATCCATTTAGTCGATAATTTTTTTTTAATTAGTAACTTTTACAAAGTTAGTCAGTTCGCCTAGCTTCAATTTTCAAACCCCATATCCACAACAAAACTAGTTTTCGCCCATTTTCACTCATTTCATCATAAAAAAATAACCAATCATCTCCCTTTTCAAAGAAGCACAACTCAAACACAATAGCTTAGTACACTAACTTTCACTACCAATCCTTAGCCTTTTTGTACTTATCATCAAATCACACTAGTATTAACAAACAACCAAATCAAGAGCACTAAGTAGATCATTCTCACTTAGCGCTTAAAGTTCACTTACCTCGAAAATAGCTTGACAAAACTCAAAGCCTTAATTTCCTTCAAACAAAATAAATAGAATCGAAAGGTAATGAATATTTTATTTGAAAATGACAAAACTCACTAGTAGAAAGTAGTCGGAATTAATATATACCTCATCAGAAATCAAACGGTGAAGACAGAAAATTTTAACAATGCAAGCATGGGTCTATACTTTTACTTGCCAAATTGAAAGCAAAAGAATGGAAAGGAAAATGTGGGTGAATGAAGCCAGGACCTCTATTCTTTTTAAGAGTCCTCCCCAATTGGTAAATATGAAGAGTGAAAGAAGGATTCAACCATAGTTTAGGCATTAATTGCTAGAGGGTTAAACTAATGATTAAGTAGGGTATGTGAAATTGCTTCATGTGGCCCTTATGTTAATATGTAAGGTGCATGTGGCTTCATTTCATTTGCTATAAGAGGATATATTTAGGTGTAGGAAAGGAAGAGAGGCTCTCTATCAGCTAAGTAAGGAGGTGAATCATTGCATGCATTAAATGACTAGGGCCAAAGTTCATGAGGCGGGCCATGACATCATTACTATAATACTTCATCAGCAAGCCAAGAAATGAAGGCTTCATTAGCTAGTAAATGAAGAATCATTAAGGGCATTAAACATCGGATGACGTAAGGTGTGGAATCATTTGTTAAGCTAAGCACTATGTCATCAATAATAGTTGGCAAAATTTGAAGAAGGGCAAATGGCTCCATCATAGAGTTCCAAGAATAGAAATTGGTAAATTGCCAATATATTAAGTAATCAGTACGTAAATGAAGAAATCAATGTTCATTTTGAACATAGAAACGTTAGAAAATATTTTAAACCTATCAAAACATTTTGCAAAATTTACCGAATATAAGAAAATATTCAACTTAGTAAATTTCAATCTACCACTCATTCGACATGTAAACTCGAAGTGTATAGGTCTCCATTACCAACCAACATAGCGCCTGTGCTTCATTGCCATGCTAGAAAATTAATATGAAATAAATATTTTGTCATGCCCCGAACCCGACAAGAACCGTGACATCCTTGTTAACTTATACTCGCTCGATTGGATAATCACAACGACGACCCAGGATACTCGTCCTCAATCCAACCGACAACCAGAGTTTTCTGCGCTAGTGAAAATGATACCCTCCATACACGACGTACGTAGAATAGGTAGAGAAGAGAGACAGCTCAGCAATTAAAACACACCTTTATACATATGAACAAACCAAGATTTACAATTTACCAAAGCTGCTCGATCAACTGCACATCAAAAGGGAGCTTGGTTGACATACTACCCTCTCTCCAACTATCTAAACCCAAAATTTGGGGAAGCAAGGACTGCAGGTCTAAAGCTACTCATCGCTAATGTCACTTAGGTCTGACAATGGAATCTCCTCCGGGTTAGACTCCTCTAGCGTCTTGGGGTCACTTTCCATTCTCTCCTCAAGGTCTGCGGCATTGATCTCCATCGGTCCACTACCATCCAAGTCTTCTGCGGCTGTATTTGAACTCATCACAGCTTCGTCAGGAATAGCGGCCAACTACGATGGCCAATCACCTAACCCATCCACCAGAATGTCAAATCCCCGAAGCGGTCCATAGTGAACGTCCCCTAGCTTGTAGATCCATGCCACAAAAAGGTGAGGCTTCCAGTGCCTCTCGCCTATATCTACCCACACGATACTCTTGTACCTCACATATAGGCCTTCTCTTAGCCCATGATACACTGTTGTCTTAGTATCTATGTCCATCAAGATCCCATGCCCAATCGGAGGATCACTCATACTCATTGTGTAGGGTGAGGGTATGAAAAGATGGGTAAATAACACTAATGAGAGCATATCTCAGTAAGTTCATCTCTAATCTCGCTCAAGATATTACATACCCTCAAATCCAACTCTAACATGCCCTCTTAGACACTCAGGTCACAGAAATAGAAATAAGGGCAAATGAGACATGGCTCATCATCAAAATAGGCATGCCAACAATTCATATCTACACAGAGATTAATAATGCAAATGCGTGCACATGCTATGCTCAAATTCTAGCCTCGGTTCTCTAGCCGACTCTTCCCACGTTAAACGCATCAGGTCTAACCTGCGTATCATACGCATTAGGTTCGTGCCTCAACCCATGTAAACTAACCACCTCAGGTTGGCACCTTATCTCTTCAGCTATCCCGCGTCGAACGCACCAAGGTGCACTGTACTTCAGCCCGCATTGAACTGCACACCTCAAATTGGTATCCTTATCTCTCCAATTTCCCCTAGTTAAACGCATCAGGGTCGCCCTCCACCCCATGTCATATAGGCACATTAGGGTAATATTCACTGCTCGGCATCCGCCATTTCACAATATAATATACATATGCCAGCATACAAAATCTATTGCACAAATATTCAGGCAAGCATATTGGGGCTGATAAACAATGCAATTGCAACCAAGCATAATTCACAATAATGCAATCCAGGAAATTCTCAAATATAGACTTGTCTATATTAATTTGAAGACCAGACACAATGTCTAAGCCAATTACTTTGTCCATTGCTCACAATTTTGCCAAAATTGTCTAATTTGCATTTTTACATTAAAATATGCATTTTGGGCCCGTGTTATCTCAATAATTGACCCTAAAAACAAATGGACAGCACATGAATAGTATTTTAGGCTCTAAACAATACTCAGGGTGTTGTGAACAGTACCATAAAAAATCGCTCGTGCCCGATTTCGCCCAAAATGTTCTAGAATCTCATTTTTCAGTGTTCAAACCTCACCGGACCACTATCGACTCCCATAGACACCTGAACTCAACATGAAAAGTACCACATTAGGCATGAACAGTACACAGAGTATGCACGTAGAACCAATTTCCACAACAATCGCCAAAATAGTCAATTTTTTCTATACCGATCGAATCACACCCTAGAGTCTATCCAAGAATTATCTAACATCTTACTCAAGGTTTAGAAGGTCAACTTATCAGAAAATTGAGCAAAGAAACCCCAAACCAAACTAGAACAGAGGGGGCTTCAAAAAGACAGCAGGAACAATAACGCGCAAGGCTGGTTCAAAATGAAATTTTCAATGATTTAGAACTCATCTAGGAATTATTCTTGTGTCAAAATGTCAAGGAAAGAAAGAAGAAGAAACTCACATTTGGTCAAAAATTCAACCGATGAGACGACGGCTGTGAAAATGGTGAAAAACTAACAAAATCGCAACCTGGAAAACAGCCTGTGCAGGGGTCCGATTTTGCTTCTGTTTAAGGGTGTTTTGGGGATGATGTTGAGCTGAATTTTTGTGAAGAACTACTAGAGAGATAGGTGAAGATGAGGTTAAAATGGTGTCTCAAAATGATAACGTTTGGGCAGTGAACAAGCAGCACAACAAGCGGCAATTTTCTGGCAGACAAAAATCAAGAGAGAAAATAAGAGAGAGGGAGGGCCACAAAATTGTGGAGAGCAAGAGAAAGAGTGATCGGTTAGTAATTGAAGAAAAAGAGAGAGAGAGAGAGAGAGAGAGAGAGAGAGAGAGAGAGAGAGAGAGATATCTCAAAAAAGTGAATTATTGACTTTCACTATTCATTCGTGCAAATCAGGATTGATCGGGCTATAACTGGATTGATCGGGGCTCAAGTGCGAACGGAATCGGATGTAAAACTACTCTGAATTAAATTTTAATCTTATTTAAAATACTACCACCACAAATCTAGGGAGTCTAAAGCAAATCGGGGGCAATTTGTTTACTTCCAATATTTTTCCTTTCTTCTCGACACTCTAAAACCAAACTACTAATTTCTGAGCCTTTCGAGGTGACGTTCAATTTTCAACTACGAATGTCCTAAAAATTCGATTATCTAAGCTCGGAATCCGATTTGTAACCACATTCATATGATAGCGACTCTAGTAAATACTCAGACTAACGGGCAGCTTTTATGAGCTACGCATATCGACCTGTAATTAGGTCCACGTACTAAAATTCCTAGCTAGCCATTTCTTTTTGGTTAGTCATCTCAAAGTGATTAGTTCCAAGTGAGATTTAACTGCAGTACATCAATGAAATACATCCATTCTATTACAAATCCCAAGGGTGGGTTGAATTTCAGGATGTCACATATTTAGCAATCAAATTCCAACGAAAATATATTTCATATCTCTGCTAAATTACACAAATTACTCAAATAGGCTTCTTACGTGCGACATCTATCATCTAATGAATCCTTTTGATGTTCTCTTTGTATGTTTAGTATCACTGAAGACTTAATTGTCTCTTCTTGAGTTCTTATTAGTCTACTCTGGCGTTTCACTAGGGTTTACTCCATTAGATGTTTTTTTAGTCTCGACCAACTACTGTCTCTTGTTGCACGTACCAGAGATGAAAAGACACTTTCTAATTTTCGATCTTTTTTATTCACGTTATGTTATACTTTTTAAGGAGTATGGACGCTTCAGCTTCACAGAGCTACTTTGGCCCTTTAAAGTCCATAGAGTAAAAGTTTATGGCGAGTGGTGAAATTTTATTAGATTGCTTTGAGTTAATTTATTTTGTCAATTTGTATAAACAACCTTTTCAAAGAAAAGGAATTCCAATCTTGAGTTTTGTCCCCTTTCCACATATATGTCTTTGCACTTTCTTTATATTGTATCAATAATGACTTTTCATCGATTCATAATCCAAGTCTTTTGCCATAAGGCGGTTTTACAAAATAATTTTTTTTATGTGTGCGCAAAGTATTTACTTGTCTATATACATTAATGAGCATATGATATTATATGGCTCTTAGGAAAAAAATACATTAATTTAATTATTGCAAAAATTCTACTTATTACTACTTTTTTTGGTCGAAGCCTATTACTACTTCAACTTATTTCTTTCGTTTACTTGTTTTATACTTGTAGTAAGTATTATATTATGCTTATCAATATGTAGTAATCTCTCTCCAAAAAACCATATATTTTTTTTACCATCACACAAAGAAAATATTTTGTTGCAAATGAACAAGATATTGAGGTATTGTGCATATGTTACGATTAATAATCTTGTCAACTTTTTTTGACATGTTGGGCATGGGTATCGGGACCATAGCATTACTTGGCTTTGTTGGGGGTTGTTCAAATACATCAAAAGAAAGCGTGAGGCAAAGCTCAAACACAAATTCTACGAATGAAATGGCAAACTTATGTTTCAACAAGGCCTAACTTCTATTGATGAAAAACACATGGAGAAAGGCAAGTTCTTTGCCTCAACAGCGTTAGACATGGCTACTGACTATCTTAGCGAGAATCGAACTTTGGGTCAAGGTGGTCAAGGAACTATTTACAAGAGAATGTGATAGATGAAACTATCATTGCAATAAAAAAAAATAATCTAAAGCTGTTAATGTAGACAAGTTGAATAGTTCATCATTGAGCTCGTTATTCTCCCTCAAACCAATCACAGAAATGTTGACAAGGTGTTAGTTTCTGTCAAGAGAGTGAAATCCCTCTTCTACTATATGAATTTGTTTGCAATGGGACTCTCTACCACTATCTCCATGATCCAGATGGAGAAGTTCTCGTCTCGTGGGAAATGCCGTTAAGAATTGCCAATGAAGTTGATGGAGTTCTTTTATACTCGCACTTTGTTGCAAACATATTGATTTATCATTGGGGTGTTAAGTTGTCGAATGTAATTTTGGATGAAAAATATCGAGGCAAAGTGGTGGATTTTGGAGATTCCAAATCGATTACTATTGACCAAACACACTTGACCACAATGGTGCGAGAATCCTTCGGATACTTGGACCTCGAGTACTATTAAACAAATCAATTTACGGATAAGAGTGATTTCTTTAGCTTCAGGGTTGTCCTTATGGAGCTACTAACTGGAGAAAAGCCAATTTCTCAATTGAGGGCAGAAGAGGGCAAAAATCTAGCCTCATACTTCATCATTTCATGAAGGAAAATTGCTTATTCGATATTCTTGATAAGGAAGTATTAGACCATGGCGAGAATGAAAATTGCCAATGAAGTTATTGTGGTGTCCAACTTGACGAAAAGATGCTTAAGACCTCGAGGAATGTACACTTCTACAATGAAGGAAGTGATGGAATTGGAGTGAGTATGATCACTATGAAATCCCGCGATTGTTCGACAAAATGATGAAGAGATTGACTACATCAGAACCAAATCTATCCTTGCTTTGGGTACAACCCACATGTTAATGCAACCAAAAGCAGAAGTGGAGCTAAATTCAGTGGAGGAAGATCCGTCACTCTTATCACTGAGATAAAGATGCATTCAGTTATCTTTGTCCAAATTTCTATAATATGAGATGTTGCAATCCGTCAATGCGACTTTGGCCCTTTTCACTTTTGTGTTTGCACTTTCTTTATGTTGTATCAATAATTATGTAATGACCCGCCTCAGCACCAACTCAAGCCCTACTGACGTTCCCTGATATTGAGACGTGCTATCACGTTCTTACTTGAAATACCTAATACAGCTCGTAGCATCCTAGAGCACTACCTTTTACTAGCATGCTCTATTTTAATCTCTTATTATATAACACTATACTTGGCGAATGGGAAAGACTCGAATAGAAATCAAGCCATCATACAAGTGCATACAAGAAGAGTGTAGTCACGATGCTTAAAGGGTATGGCCTCAATAGGTTCACTAACCTGTCATACGCAATCAGTAAGATCATTCAACAAACCAAAAGAAAACGACAACAACTGTTGGGAGACAACATCAAAAAGTAACTAGTTCCCATCTCATGATCCATGATCGGCATACTCCATTGAAGCCATTGTTTACCACCACACGGCCATCATAAAAAGGGGAATGCTGTGGAATACAAACTCCAAAAGCCACTATGTACATCACATCTGTCCCACCTATTGTTGTCTCCTACTACTGACCACTATTACTGCCTATGCTACTAGTATGATTGCTAGCACCTATAGGGAGAGTGGATAGTGGCCCTATCTATGCTCCAAGACCATGTACATATATCGCCACAGAACACTACTAAATGTGATAAACTAGGGGATCCATGTCAATGGTCATAACGGTATTTGCGGTCCGCTATTGTAAGTAGGGAGGATGCATTTTTGTATGCTCCTTAAAAGAACGCCTCTTAGGAATAGGTGCCCCATAATGGTAATAGGTGGGAATGGAAGGTGTCGGCATACTAACAATCTAAAAAAAGCTTCAATCGCAAGAGTGAGTACAGACTCAACAAGTAAAACTACTAATTCAAACAACCTAACCATTTATAAGATCATAGAATCAGGGAGCATTCACAAATAATGACTGTTGAGGCACACAAACAAGCTAAAACCTAATCATGAAAGGCTACTCATCATCCACGATAGAAATACAAATAGTGAGATACCGAAATTAGCTCCCCATATGTACAGCCCAACACCTTATTCGGTGTAGCCTTTAATTCAAAATAATCCATTATCAAAATGAACAATTAACTCTTGTAATCCGACTACCATGGTAATTAAACCTCAATTCAAGTCATGTACTCCACTTACAATTGCACAATTGCACCAACAACCTTGTAAAGCACTAGGCCAAATAACCTCCTATTCGACTAGTTCAATTTATATTGTTACAGTGACACCTGCAATGATAAATCTTCAATTTCGAACTACCTATGTCCACAAGTACATAACCTAATGAATAGAACCAACGGTAAAACGAAGAATTGCACAAACACCCATATAGGGTTCTCAACCGCACACTACACACCCTGCCACTTCCAAGTTCACATCATTCCATTGACAATCTCGATGATCAACCTTCAAATAACAACTATCCCTAGTTGTGAGATTGAGATCAGACCATCAAAGATGACATGCAAAGTGGTTCTCCTTGCCATGCAAAGCCGTTTCATTTGTAACATACATCAAGTCCAAATTGAACCATATCGCCCAATTCATGAACCATAGCCAGTCTAACAGTAAAGGTTAGTAGTTTTCTTGCCTTAGGATTGAAGCTTGATAAAGGATGAAGCTCGAATCGTCACCAATGAACTCTACTCCTCCTCTTTGCTCATAGGTCATATGGGTTGGGAGCTGAGAAGCAATAGTGAGAGAGCTATAACGTCTCCGATGCAAGGGAGAGAGCAAGAGGGAGTGTTAGGCGAGAGAGAGCTTGTGGGTGCAAGAGAGAACCAAGTGGTGAGGGAGAGAAAAATTAGAAGAGAGAGAATGAGTGGGGTTTATATAGTGGAGTCTAGGCTAGGTTGGTCTCTGGGGTTCCATGGGCGAGCTACACACTCCATTTGTAGAATTACTCAAGTGTAAACTATTCATTTGAATATCAAAAGGGTTACCCATCCATAACAATCCACCAATTAAACTTTGATCGCGCTCACTTGTTTTATTAAGCTCAAACACCCGCCGCACCAATGTTTAAACCCTAATTCTCTATCTTAGGTAATTTTATGCTTGAGAAAGACTATTTCGCTTGTGAATCACTTTGGCAAAAATTCGGGTCGTTACAAATTTTCCCTCCTTAGGAAATTTCATCCTCGAAATTTCAATCCTTGTTCTTCTCTCTCTAAACTCAAGTCGATATCTCATCAAGTATAAGCAGCCTCATTACACTTCTGCTTCGTTAACCAGACAAATCTGTCTTCGCGTAACCCTCCATTAACAATTCAATTCTACCCCACAATTCACCAATCTAGTGGTATAACTCAAGACTCACATTGTCCATACATCTATTCAACTCATCTAGCGTATCTCCAATTACACTTATCACTTTTGCCATTTCCAGTGCCAATTTTACATGCCATGCTTCTAGTTCTATTGGTTAGGGCATCAAAATTCCACACCCATCTAATGGTACTACTGGTTTGCTGACTAGTCTGTGTAGGTCACTTTCAGTGTGTTCCTTGGATTTCTGGGATCACCATGTCCTTAGGCATTCCGTGATGCTCTCGAAACTTCTACAGATCACTACATCTACCAGCATACATGCATACATCCTTCACACACAGCTAGAATGATCTTCAATACATACATCAGAGGTATTTAATTTATATTACCAGCTCTCATGAGGTATCCTAAGCATTTCTAATACATGGTAGCTTACTTACTCATCCTTGTGTTCACCCCTTTGAGGTAATACAATGTTATGCATCTGTCATGTGAAAATTGCTTTGGTTAAAGCTCGAGAAAACGTTTCAAACGTCGAAAGCAACTTAGCTTGAAAGCATTTCACATTGTAAGAACTATTCCAACCATGAAAAATTTAGGTTTTCGAAAACAACTTAGACTTAGCACAACACCTATATCCACTTTTCAATGGGTAACTTGGTTCATTCCTGCCCCGAACACCATCTTAGAAGTTTGCCAGAAGTCGCTCCTTACTCAAGCCATTTTACCGTGGCACCGCTTCTTGCCCTCATTAGACCGGGTTATTATAGGTCCATCGACTTTTCCCTGGTTCGTCCCCAATTCAGGCACTTACTAAAAGGGCCCTATTCAACACGTCCCATACTATGTCTCACTATGGTTTATAGGCATCCCGTATAGCTCATCCCATATCAAGTTGATAGTTTATCAAGTCCGAGTAAAACTTTATGTCAATGTCATGTACAATACACGCATGTTCTCAAATTGAAACTGTTTTAATGCAATAAATTCGTGTAATTCATGCACACTTCATAACCATATCACAAATTACTCACTTTCCATAACATCAGTTCTTGTCTTAAACTGATTACTCTAAAACCATAAGTGACTATCAGTCACGAGGATCAAATGCTTATAATCTCTAGTTCCCTTTCCAGGTTGCTATTCACAACAAAGTCCAAATCATTCAATCAAACTAGTCCATCGTCCAAAGTCAATAACTAAACCTCAATTCACATCCACAAGTTCATACTTAAACTTTATAACCTCCATTCGCTTCCTTGCAAACCTTTGAATGATGATGCAATGTTCGTGTTTAGGGCCTTTATATAAAAATCGATATCACCAACCATCACTATACCAATACAGATTCAAGCCTATAATTCCCACAAATATCAATTGCCTCATCGTGATTCCATAATCCAAAAGCATACATACATTCATATATTTATGCAGACTAACCATCAAACTCCAACAATTCAAGCTTACAATAAAGCTATCACCATTTTGACTTATTGTCCAATTCACTTGTTGATCACCATACTCTATCCACAATAAGATAACAATCGTAAATCTTAAGTAGTGATCAACAAAATTTTTATCTAATAAGTAGCATATGCTATTGCCAATCCCATAACAAACACAATCACATGCACTTGTAAGTTTTAACGCGCTCGTGCTTACTAGACACTTCATCTACTAGCGCACATTATCACTCCATCTAACCTAGAGCTCTACTACCAATACATTTATGTAACAACCCACCTCGACACTAGCTTAGGCCCTACCGACCTTCCCTGATACCAAGATGTGTCGTGACATCCTTACTTGAGATACCTAACAAAGCTCATAGCATCATAGAGCGCTACATTCGACTATCGTTATGTTAATATCTTATTATATAACATTATACTTGGCGCATGCAAAAGACTCAAATAGAAAACAGGCCATCATACCAGTGCATGCAAGAAGAATGCAGGCACGTTGCCTAAAGGTATGGCCTCAATAAGTTCACTTACCTGTCATACGTAATCAGTAAGATCATTCAACAAATTGGAAAAATACTTACTTTTATATATTAATAACCAGTTTCTTACATTTTCTATTTACCAAAAGAAAACAACAACAACTACTAGGAGACAACATCAAAAAGTAATTGTTTCCCATTTCATGATCCAGCATCGATGTACTCCATTGACG
>JAGVVM010003480.1:0-25000 GCA_019149425.1 Psidium friedrichsthalianum
CCCTCATTTTCTATATAGGGGGAGAGCTCTAAAATGGACATTATTCAAATAAGAGTCTAAAATGTTCTTATTGTTTCAAAGAGGGGTCTAACAATAGTATTTTCGTAGTTAATTTTTTCTTTGCCAATAGGGAGGCAAGGCGACCCTTGCCAAATCTAGCAAGGGCCAACCTCACTCAGCCCTCACCAATGGCCAGCCATTACTTAGGACCAACCACTGACAAAAAGGAAGGGGAAAAAAAGAAAAAAGAAATATAAATGATGAAAATACTCCTTGATTAGGCCCTTCTTTGAATTAATGAGGAAACTTTAGATTCTTACTTGAAATAAAATCCACTTTAGACTTTTATTTGAAATTTTTCCTTAATCATTTTGCTTACTAGAGTTTTGGATGGGACATTTCAAAAGTTTTAAGATGGCAGCCGTTTTTGGTGAAAAAAGCTAAGGGAATAACATCATATAACTTTCATTTGGGATAATGGTCCAAAAAGTTTTAATCTTTATACGATTTGTCAATTTAGTCTTAAACCTTTCAATTATGCCAATTATCCTAAATCTTTTGACATTTTGCCAATTCTTTCTGACTTTCATTTTGATGTGATGAGTAATCAGGTAAATAAGGGTTATGTGCAAATGTGCTTAATCCATTCTGCCGCGCCTCACGTGCGGAATAGCGCGATCTCAGCCCTAAAACTCACAGATGATAGATAGATTTTACCTCCGGTGATCGGGGCTGGGTCACCTTTGATGGAGAAGAAGAATAGTCATCCCTAAAGCCGCCCAAGCTAAAGTACAATTGAAAAACAAAACATAATATATATATATATATCGAAGAAAGGACCATGCTGGAAATTGAACCATTTTTCAGAACATGGCATGAGTAGGTGAAACCTAATGGCGCATGGGTCCATAAGAGAGCTCTTCATAGTTTGAGCCAAAACGCTGCTGCTGCAGAACATGATCAGACCTCCCAATGTACAATTCAGACACTTGCACATATTCAAAGAAAAGTGCCACGCCAAGAGATTCAAGACAACCTGCACCCTTTTGTCCCCTTCCATGCATTTGCCCCATAGACCACATCAAGCTTTTCCTTTCTTGCTTTTCATATTCTAGCAGTTCTCTCTGATTGAGGGAATGCTGGAGGTTTTCACCGAAATTTTCACCCACCGCCATAGCTATACAATGTTTGGTTCTTCCCTGTTTCAGATCCAGCAAGTGAGAAAGACCATTTTTGAGTTTTGAAATTTTCTCCAAAGATGGTATAGAAACAAGCCTGCCCAGCTGCTTTTGACCATATCTTTTGCTCTCCGGTTAGTGTCACACGTTAGCTTTGTCCGGCACATCTGGCCGTTTTCGTCGTAGGTGCGCCATGGAGATCGATGTTGTGATCTTGCAAGGTGTTTGACGATCTCCTCACAACTGAAGCACCCTCATAACCGTAGTAATTATGGGAACTTTCAGGAAATTTTCTCAGTTTTGAGGTTCTACAACTTTGAAGCATGTGTTTTACCAAATATGTAACTTGCAAACGCCTCACAACATCGATCGCAACAGAACAGTAGTTATCTCAAAGAGGTACCTGGTTCATTGGCGCCATTGTCATCATACTTGGTTCCGGGACAAAGATAGAAACTGACATAATCAGCTCAAGTTACGAGTTGATTGACTCGTTTCTTTTAAACATATGCATGAACAAACATGCATATAATCAATCGTGCTCTTCCAGGTAAAATGGTACTAGTCAAAAGATCTAAAATCGATCTTCGTCCATTCGTGTGCTTTTTCGGATAAGATGGTACTTTCGTGAAAAATCTAATTTGACCAGCTATTTGAGATGATTGTAATCTTGCTTTCACCAATCTAAATCTCTTTAAGATTTATTACTAAAGGCACACGTTTGCCCCCAAGAACATTTCTGAGGAATGACCAAATTAGTAATGTCTTAGTCGGATGTCGCTAGAATGCACCATAGTACCACAAATGAGAGAACACTCCATATTTATAGCATATATTATATGTGTTCACAACTGCCATGTCGATACCATATAGGTAACAACCGTGCCGCTCATGAAGCCTCAGGGCACGTAGCTATGAAGCGCCTTAGAAAACTCGATCGAACTAATCATGTTGGGTTTCATTGACTACTCTTTCACAGTATGAATTTTGACGCCATTGACCGGAAGTTAACATAAAAACATGGAGAAGATTACCGTCCCAAAGGATAGAACACTGAAGTTTCAAGTACCTATTCCCGTCCAAAGGTTAGAACCATTCAAACTTATGCTCCACTCAGGTGCCAAATATGATAGTCATTGACGATTACACACAGAATATGCAATGGATGAAGGTCTGAAAAGAGTTGCCTTTCCACAGCGGAGGCAAGACGAGGGAAAAATTACCACTGTCAAACTTCTCACCGAAACTTTGCCTACTCCCGCTTTCAAAAATATGGAGACAAACAAAGAAGCGGTTTTCACCTCGAGCAATGACAGTTCCAAAATTGCCCGTAGCGCCCCTCTCCATAAAACCTGTGCTTATTTCTACTCTCCTACTGAGGAACTGCGGTCAATGGCTTCTGATACGAAGCACAAGGCCAGGGCTTCTCAAGACTACAAAACATTCGATCAGCACCGGCTCCTGTCATTTTAACAGGTGGCATGGCGCATTCAGATCGATCTCGAACGACAAACAAGCACCCCAAGTAAATCAATGCCGCATCCTAGCAACTACAACATCACCAACTTAGAGCACTTTAAATTAGTTATCACCAACACCAACAATCTTCGTTTAGTCAAGAAAGGTGTCGATATGTCTGGAATCAGTAGACAAAAGTCCACCTGAGAGAGAGAGAGAGAGAGAGAGAGAGCTTTGTGAATAACCGACCCTCTGAAAATCCAACAATATATTTATTATCTACATACATTTACTAAGACCCACATGACACTGGCTGGGGTGCTAAGTGTAAGACTTCCCAGCTGCTCTAACTTAGCTGACTTTGTGTGAAAACTGGAACCTAAAGAACCTACATTTTCAAAAAGTCACAACTACCGTCTGTCTAGGGAATGAGATGCTTGCTTATAATATTAACTATCGTTTTTTATTCATCTCGATCAATGCCACCTCATGGACATGCTTCTTTACCTTGCTCTCAAGAGAAAAGAAGGATTTTTTTTTCCAACTTCCATCCCTCTTTTCTTCCTGATAAGTGTCAAAGAGAGGAGTGAACCAGTCATCCAATCCACCTTTATCAGATCTCGCTATGGCTCAAAGAACAGAGAAAAAAAAAATTAAAAGGAAGAAGCAACGGCTAAGTGCAACATCCGAGAAAGGCTGAAAAGAGTTCAGGCAATTGGAGATGTGCATTGTCCAAGAGGACTTAGTTAAAAGAACTAATCGCATTTAAGTTAGCTCTAGAGATGCGGAGAGATGTCATGAGGACAAAATGAGCTTGTCGGCCAGCGGGAATTCTGTTGTCCCTAGCAAGGACTTTGCCTCGTTTGTTTGACCTTGGTGAAAGAGCTCTTCCACATAAATTACCTAACCTAGATCCAAAATACAACATACAGGTCTAACAAGAATATGAGAACTTCAACACATCTCCTCTCTCTAACAGAGATGTATTTAAATGTGAACTATGCAACTGTCATCCATTCGAGAAACCCAAGACATTAATCTATTCATTCAAAGTTAACATCTTGCCATCCATATCTACCGCTACTCTCCCACAGTAACTAGTCCAGACAGTTGTTGCATTGACTACTTAGACAAAGACTATTGATGCCAATTTTTCAAAATGGCAAACCAAATTAATTGACAAAGATATATTAGGGGAAAACACATCAAGTTCTCGCCTCTCTTTCAAAAGAGTCTCAATAACCCTGTCTTCAATTAAGGAGGAAATTCCAAGTCCACCCTATTTTGGCTTATAGTTATGCATTTGCATATCTATCGAAGAAAGTGAGGCAATCAAATTCCAAACCATTAGATTATAGACCACAAGATTAGATGCCGCAAGATATAAGCAAGGGAAAGACTGCTTTATAGCTTGTCCAATCAAAGATAATAAGGAAAGACTAATAGGAACTATTAAGCACACCCATGGATGAAACATTCGCAGATGGCAGGCCCATCTGTTGATCCTGGAATCTGCTCCTTTTAAACCGAGGCTCCGGCGAAGAAGAAACAGATGATGCCACACCCCACGAATCATTCGAACTGTCACAACTGAAAGAAGCATCGATCACACCACTGGGGCTACTGGGTAGTGATAGCTTCTTACGCTTATGCTTGTAGTTGAGGATCTCAGGGTCGTCAGTTGACAATTCAAGAATGAGTTCATAGCACTCATTGACTCGGTCCTGCACAAGAGCAAGCACATCGAAAAACATAACTAACAAGCCATCATCAATGAAGTCGTTAGAACCTATTGCAGGAGACAATATTAGACCATGTGGAAACAGGGAATGACAGTAAATATACACACAAAACCAGACCTCATTGATCTTGAGTACGCTCAGTAACTGGTCCAGGAATTCACTGCATATACACGGTTCTATCTCCTTGTTAACATACAACATTGTAGCTGTGGCCACGACTGAAGGAAGAAAACTCGCGAGCCTCGCATCTGGAAATAAAATTTCAGTGTTAATTGGTACTCTTAGACTGAGTGGGATCATCAGAAAACGATTCATATTATCTATGCACTTGCTCACTAATGAGACATAGAGCTAATTCACTGCTCACCTGCAACCAGAGAGAGAAGTAAACGCTCACTCATCCAGAAAAACTGCCTGTGCAAATTAGTCGTCAAGCCAAACCTCCTAAGTATGTGATCAAAGAATGAAATCGGGGTCACCGAGTTCATTCTCCAACCAAGTGTAGACATCAGCAAGAGCTCCATTCTCTGAATCGTCCTCGATTCAAACACATAGTTCGCATCAGCCACCTACAAAAAGCACACCAAAACGAGCTCTTTTAACGCAAATGCAACAGGAAGTGTCCAAGAACTTTTCAGTTAGACATTTCACCAAACATTTAAAGCACAATGACACAATGTGCATACTTGCAGGTCAAGGAGAAGAGGCACTTGGGTTTCCTCCACCTTGGCAGCAACCGAGAGACAAGCCACAGCTACGAGCTGGCTTGTCCAAGGCCTATCTCTCTGGTACCTCAGGCTCAGAATGAACCTATCGAAGTAGTTCACGGCCAACAAAGCAGTCAATGGACGAAACCCGTAATACGCACGAACCCTCAAAATCCACCCAACCGCATCTCTGCGAGCAAGCGCTACAGACCCATCAGAGATTAGCGTGTCGCAACGGGTATGGGTCTCGGCTTCTCTCGAAACCAGAGCGGCGAGTTCACCATCTTCCCAAAACAAGTCCTGTCCGAGCAAAGGCAGAGGCAAAGTCGACTCCTTTATCTCGTAGAGGTCATCTCTCGCTTCTTCGCCGGCATTTCCACCGGCATTGTCCGCCAGATCTTCATCAAAGGTCTCGTCCTCACAGTAGAGTCCGTCGAGCGAAAACGAAGCGTTGCGGTACTGGTACTGGTACTGGTGCTGGGCTTCCTCCTCTTGCAGAGCCATCCTCTTCTGCGAAGAAGAGAGTGAAGGCTTTGCTCATTATAGCTAGAACAGGAAAAAGCATGAGCTGGTACCCAGATTCATATCTGCGCTTGTGATTTGTCTCTCTCAGGAATGTGGGATATAGAGAGAGAGAGAGAGAGAGAGAGAGAGTGCTCAAGTGATTGCGTGAGGAAGGAGATGAAGGGCCTTTTGTCCCGGAAGATTTCGAGAAAAAATTTGTTCATATCTACGAAAAAGTTAATGTAGATTTCTGCAATTTCTCGTCGGAAAGATTTTTTCCATTGTTTTTTCAGTTTCAGCTTTGTTAAAAGGCAAGTGGTAGTGGCCTGCCAGGACTTTATACAATTGACTTACAAAATAAAATCATAAATCATAAGTCATTAATAAATGCGTCACGTTGGCATCTACTAAAGAGTCTACCGTATCAATTTATAAATTAAATACTCAACATTTCCTTAATATTAATATCGATATGTAAGTTCAAAATCACTAATCCAAAATGCATCGGCTGGGTGACATCTCTTTCACATGATACTTATTAGTATTAGGCACCTAAATAACACCGACACCGACACGTGACACGTGACACGACACGATACAACACTCCGATACATCACGACACATTTTCTCAAAAAAGTAAAAAATTTCAATAGATTGGGGCACGTTATATTTTTACATATATATAATAAATTATCATGTATATATAAAAATTCACCTGTGAGTTTCTTTTTCTTCTATTAGGATTCATGATTATGTTTTTTTTTTTTTGCTAGTTGGGTATATTAAATTTAGGAAATTGTATATATGACTTAAATAATTTTAACCCTTAATTTATTGAAAAAACTTAATATTGATCTTGTGCATGTTGAATGGCATGTGGGGATGTTGGGCTTGCGTATAGTTAGCATATTTGGAGCACGTGTCGATCGCATGTCGAAAAGTAATAGAGTATTGAACACAACAAGATACGAAGGCTCTCGGAGAGTGCCGGTGCATCCTAATTAGGCACACAAACCACAGCAAAAAAAGTAAAAGCGAGAAAAGGAAATCGAAACGCAATATTTTATCCTAATTCACTATTAAATTAAGGTTACATCTAATAGAAGATTACACTATAATCAGCATTTCTCACTTTTGTGTTATAATCCTCCATTACAAGGAAAAGAAAAAGATTATATAACAGTAGCTATTCAGTCAAATCGGAAGTACAAACCATACCTTCACTCTACCAAATCACTCGTCTAGTGGAGGTTATCAATGAATGGGGTAGATCGGGCTTTGATGCCTAGGCCAATTGGTCGAGTTAGACTTTGTCGTCTATGTATCATTGGATTAGACTGAGTTTTAATCAATCTCGTTGAGTGGAGACATTTTTTCGTGACAAGAGACCATTGCAATTAAATCGAGATGAGTCAAATCCTAATGACAAAAATTTGCGGTTTTCGACGAGATGGGCAAGCTCATCAAGTCATGCAAAGCCCAAAAGAACCTACTAGGTAAGCGACTAGAATCCTTATATGGACAAACCAAGCTAATCAAACTATTACAAACCCCAATTTATGTGAGGACTTTGCATTTGATACTTGTTGAATGGGATCACTTGCCGCTATGCTGTTTAGAAAGCTATTTGCCTTTCCCAACCTGCCACGTGCGTATGAAATGGTTATTTAAATTTTGAAATCTACCATTCGATCTCTTTCACCACCCTCGACTTAAAAAACTTATGTCTTCACAGTCGTTAAGGATCAATTTGCTTCGCGAAAAATAAAATACTTTCGAAAAAATTTTCTGGTAAGTCATTTCTCAAGAAAATGTCAATGAGCGAACGAGCTCGCTTGTGGCTAGCGAGGTCAAGCCTTGCCGGCCTTGAGTGAGGCTCGAGCTCGTTGGCCTTGGGAGAGGTCGTCCGTCACCTATGGCCGGTCGGTGGCCCTCACCATGGCTGGTGACCAGCCAAGGAAGAAGGAAAAAAAAAAAAATAAAGTGAATGTGAAGGAGTGCAAGAAGGAAAAAGGAGGGAAATGATTTCCTCTTTTAAAAAGAGCAAATCATCTTCCCCACTTTTGGAGGTATTTTTTTTTTCATTGATCGACAATGTTTTCCCTAATTAGTTTATTGCTATGAACTAAACTCCGGAAAATTCAAAAAATATTTTCTTAAAAGTCATTTTTCGTGAAACAAACGGAGCTTAACATTTTCCAGGTAAACTGAGTAATTACAACTTCAATCGAACATTTTATAACAGGTGTTCGACTCTTATGATAATTCCTAGAGAGATAGCCAAGCGAGTTGTCTTTCCCCGCCTATCGTTCAATCAAAAGAAACTATGTCTTCTATAGAATGTCCAGTTATCGCACATTTGGAAAATTACAGGCACCACACAAGGTACTGGTGGCACGGCTACATGTGCCTCTAGTATCGGGACTTATCATGTCTTAATCGATTTCCAACTATTTGAACTTGAAATTTGACATTTGACCTCTAATACCCATCTTGGAATTTATGGTGTTGATTTCTCATACTTTTGTACTCGTCCCAAACACAACCGCACCACTGGAGAAGAGGTTTGAAATTCCAACAATGAGCCAAGCTGATGGCTACTTGAGTTTTATGGCACAAACAAGATGAAGAGGCTTGAAATCCAAACAATTGAAATTCAAGCTGATGGCGTTTTCTGCGGGAAAAGTGTCAAAACATTCGTAATCTCATTGCATTTGTGACAAATCAGTTCTAAAGCTTCTATTGGTATCAATTCGATCCTAAATTTTTTACATTTGTGTCAATTGATTCCCTCCAATTAATTTGGTTGAAAATCACTGATTTGGATATCGGTCATCTCACGTGACATAATCAATGCTAGTGTGAATGTATTTTTTTTAATAGTTATTATATTTTTAATTTATTTTCTCTTTCTTTTGCGTAAATTATTTTTTATTAAGGATCGACGATGGTCACCAGTACTGGGCGAGGGCCATGACGCCCTTGTTGGCTACCAGGCAATGGCTTGCTAGCCCTTTTTGCTTTGTGTCAATTGATTCCGCCTAATTAATTTTGGTTGGAAATTGCCGATTTGGACATCGGTCGTCTCGCGTGACACAATCAACGCTAGCGTGAATGTGTTTTTTTTAATAGTTATTATATTTTCAATTTATTTTCTCTTTCTTTTGCATAAATTATTTTTTATTAAAGATAGACGATGGTCACCGGCACTGGAAGTGGCCATGACGCCCTTGTTGGCTACTAGGCAATGGCTTGCTAGCCCTTTTTGCTTTGTGTCAATTGATTCCGCCTAATTAATTTTGGTTGGAAATTGCCGATTTGGACATCGGTCGTCTCGCGTGACACAATCAACGCTAGCGTGAATGTGTTTTTTTAATAGTTATTATACTTTAAATTTATTTTCTCTTTCTTTTGCGTAAATTATTTTTTATTAAGGATCGACGATGGTCACCGGCACTGGAAGTGGCCATGACGCCCTTGTTGGCTACTAAGCAATGGCTTGCTAGCCCTTTTTGCTTTGTGTCAATTGATTCCGTCTAATTAATTTTGGTTGGAAATCGCCGATTTGGGACATCAGTCGTTTCACGCGACACAATCAACGCTAGCGTGAATGTATTTTTTTTAATAGTTGTTATACTTTTAATTTATTTTCTCTTTCTTTTGCGTAAATTATTTTTTATTAAGGATCGACGATGGTCACCAGCACTGGGCGAGGGCCACGATGCCCTCATTGGCTGCTAGGCCACGGTTTGCTAGCCCTCGCCTAGATCTGGCCAGGCAAGGGCTGGGTGAGAGCGAGGGTTGCAAGCCCTCGCTTGGGGCTAAGCAAGGCCATAACGCCCCTCACCCAAGCCACGGGCGAGGGTTGCGAGCGCTCAATTAAAAAACAAAAGTGTACAAAAATAAAAAAATTAAAGATATTAAAATTTTTTTAAAAAAACATTAAAAAAATACTCACGCCAGTACCAGCCGTACCGCATAGAATAACTGGTGTCCACGCTAGTAACTTACGGCCAAAATTGGCCAAATAGACTCAATTGACACAAATAAAAAAATTAGAATTGAATTGACACAAATAAAAGATTTAGAACTTAATTAGCTTAAGTGCAATAGTTTTGGGACTTTTTTTTTACACTTTTTCCCTTTTTTTTTCTGCTCTCGGAAATGGTTGGCGATATTTTATTTGAGAAAAACTTATCATGTTGTCAAAATTATCCGCTGTCAAGATCGAAAAATATGATTTGTTTCTATGCTTAAACAAGGAATCGATCCCGGTCAATTGGATTTTCTCCCCTTCCCGTGAACTTTTGGACTTGCTATGTGCGGATGCCAACTTTAGTGGCTCCAGAGTTTATTCCCATACATAAATAAAAGAAGAGCCTTTTTTCTGCCAAAAAAAAAAAGGAAATGAGTATATTTATGCTTCAACAAACTACACTGTTGATAAGACATTATTGCACTGTTTATGAGACATATTCATTTCTGGCCTGTACAACTTCTTAACATTTGGTTACACTGTTGACAAGATATGATGGAGAAGTACCAAAATTAAAAATATTCATAAGGCTATTACGTACCGAAAAGTTCTTGATCTTATTCAAAAACCATCTTAGTCCATGTAGCTTTACACCTTCATGATTGGTATTGTTGATGTAGCAAAGAAACATAGACATGGTTGACGAAATTTGTTGGTCATTAGCTATTTAGAAGCTTAAAATTAATGGATAGTTGCTTTAAAGAAATTGCAATTGTTGATGAGTTTCCTTCATCTTGTTTATTAAACTAACTATCCATCTTTAATCAGTGAACCCTTAATTAAAAAGCATTTTTAGAATGTTGTTTAATAGCATATATCTCAAACTTGCTTCTACTCATTATGAAAATAAGTCATACAAAATTAGCAAATTTTCTCTTAAACTCTTGATACAGTAAAATATATGACTGCACAAATATTTATTATTTCCCCTTATTTTGCATAAATGCAGGTGCATGCATATGTATTTGTACATGTGTGAGCTTTTATGTAGCAGTTTTATCTATTTTAGATTAAAATTATTACCACTTATGAGTAAGATAATCTCAAATCACATTACAGTTTTTGTAATTAGATAAAATTTAAATCCCAATATAACACATGGATATTGTGAAATAATTTAAAAGGTCAACTGAAAAACTTGACTTGTTTTTAATGAAATTTTTAAAATAAGAGCCTGAAATGCCTTCACTTTCTCAAATAAGAGCCGAAAGTAAATCTTATTCCAAACAAGGATATGGAGTACCTCTTTATTTTCAAAAAAAGGCCCGATCTTCATTTTCGGCAAAAAAGGGCATTTACTTCATTTTCTTTTTTCTTTCTTACGAGGCCACCCTTATGGTGGCGAGGCAACCCTTGCCTGCTTAGGGCGAGTAAGGCAGTCCCTCACAATCATTGACGGTGGCCTCGCCTTAATGGTCATAGGCGAGGCAACCTCACTTGGGTAGGGCGAGAGTGGCCTCACCTCCACAACCCTAGGCGAGGCCAGCCATGAGACCAACCATCAATGAAAATGAAGGGGAAAAAACAAAAGAAAAACGAAAGAAAAAAGTGAAAAATGACACACAAAAAAGAGACAAAAATGCCATTGATCAGACCATTCTTTGAAATAAAAAGGACAGTTTATGTCCTTATTTGAACAATATCTTCTTTCAACCCTTTTTTAAGAAAATGACGACAATTTTAGTTCTTATTTAAATTAAAGAGAGCATTTTAGATCTTTGTTTGAAATAATGTCCACTTCATACTCTTATTTAAAAAAAATAACAGCACATCTTGCTCTTATTTAAAAATTTTCCTTATTTGAATAGAAAAAAATTCAACACTCCCCGACACATGTTTATATTATTACCTTTTTTACACGATTTTCTATGTCAACATGAAAACCAATGCAAGAACCTAAAGACGGGTGCGGGGCCCACTACCAAAAAAGCTGTGGATTTATTTTTACCACTTTGTTTTTACTTTTCTGCCCTCTATTTAATTTGAAAAAATTGGCCGAAAAGTCTTAAATTATTGTACGAGGATGATTTCAATCACAAACCTTTATATCATACCAATTTAATCCTAAATCATTTTTCGACCAAAAAAATCTTAAATCTTTTGTTAATTTACCAATTTAGTCATAACCTTTCAATTATGCCAATTTAGTCCCAATTCTTTTAATAATTTATCAATTTAGTCATAAAATTTTTGTCAATTTGTCAATATAGTTCTCTCGGCCAACTATCTAAAAATTAAGTTTAGGGCTAAACTGGCAAAAATTCAATAGGATTAGGAATAGATTGACACAATCGAAAGGTTTAGACTAAATTGGCTCAATTAAAAGGTTTACAACTGAATTGGCCATTGTACAATAGATTTATGGCTTTTTGGACACTTATCCCATTTAATTTCTCAAATTTCCAACTCGTTAATTTTCTTCAATGTTACCTTAATGTGACATTACCTATACCTATACCAAAACCATTCTTAGCAATTCAACTGTTATATTTAGGTGTTTGAAGTTGCAATTACAACGTGCTCGCACAAAGTGAAGTGTTTAATTCATCCTTAAACGTTGGCATCAAAGGACTTGATTTTTTGGATTTTCACTAACAACACAAAAATTTACTTTGAAAATTTTTTTTTTGAGTTTGAGAACCCATCTCTTTTTTGGTCAAAATAAAAATGTTCATTTCTTAAAATAGAGGTAACTTCAACTCGAAGATGCAAATTTTACAGAACGAGTAAAATAAGTAAATCTGAAAAGTAAATCAACTTGATACAGGCCGCACAATCTCACTCATGCCACAAAGACAAATCTGTTATTGTATCAAAGCACAAACACAACCTAATATTGAATCTTGTCTCAACATCAATGATAATGACACATTGAGACATCCCAATCTAGTAGCTATGAAAAATATGAATATTAACACTTAAGTCATACAAGTCATGGAGATTTCTCTATAATTTTTTTGAATTTATAAGTAACTTTTTAGCTTTGGTGATAATTTCAAACTAAATTAGGTATTGTGGCACTCGTCGATTTTGTTAAACTACAATATCAATACCATATAAAAAGTAATCTAGACACTTCTAATTAATGTGGAATTTCTCTTATCTAAGGAGTTAAACTGTTGACTATACTTTGAAAGGAATTAAAGCTGTTGATCAACAAGCAAAGGTGCCTTTTCCTGATGAACTTTTTTCAGTTACTCTCCGTTAGTAGTGAAAGCTGGAGACGAGGTCGTGCAAGAGGAGAAAGGCAAGTCACGTCGAGCATTTGAGACCGTACTAAAAGATAGGTCCAAATTGGTCCCCATTGGATAATGCAATAAATAGCCAAATGTTCTTAACTATTCCAAATTCAAAATCCAAATGTCTAAGTACCAATTACCGATTACCTCGATAAGATATTCCTTGCATTCTTCCTCTATGTTGTTTACGAAATTTGGGGGGCAAAATCAATCACAGTTGATATTTCATTCTGTCCGTACAGAAGTCAAGCATGTAACCATCTTAAAAGCTTCGACTATTAGAGCACGATGCCGAAAACGCGTTCTATATCTCGACAAGCCCATTCGTGCTGCTATGAATCCGATAAATGCGGTCGAAAGAATCGGTGAAATCCAAGGAACGTAAATAGGAAAAATACATACGAACAAGTAAAGATCAATTGGCTACTTATTCCCGACACGAAGGACGAATTGATCTCCATGCAATCTCCAATTACCCGCAATGTGCGCGACTCTCTCTCCTCACAGCATCGCGATTTACAATCTGCCCCCAGTTTCTAACAAGTGGATGTGTCGGTCTCAGTAGTCTACTCGAGGAGAACTTCATGTCCTAATTGGCTGCCATTAGAACAGGAAAATTAGACATCTAATTACAATTAAAACCCGCGCGTCCTTCATCGTACACGGGGTGGGAAGTTTCTGAAAAGTGAAGAGAATCCGCGAAGGACAACCTTTAAGGAAGTAAAGAAACAAGGGAAAGAAAACAAAAACAAAAAACATGAAGCAACAACGCAGAAAGAACCCCAATGACGACAATGGGAAAGTACTGCATAGTCACGAAGTCGAAGTCCGTATAGAGCTCTCCTCCTAATTTTGGAAATTACCATTAATCTCGAATTTTTTTTGTTTTTTTGAGATGAATCTGGAATGTTCAAGGTGAATAAATTTACATAAAGAGAGGTTACACGTGAAATTCAGCATGAGATTGATCTCGACTATTGAGGAAACTGAGTTTGAATCAGTTGTTCTTTTTTTTTTTCTTCTTTTTTTTGGGACTTAGAGAGTAATATGATGGGAAAATTAGCAGTTTCCTAATCGTTTGTTGTGGTCCGACCATATTAAGACCTTTGGATCAAACACCCAATGAAGAAGAGGCCATTGAATTGACGTACATCCTCGAGGCTAATCTCGGGACCATTGTGCATCCGAGCGTGCATGTTCATCTTCTCCGTTCAAGTCTAAGATGTGATTGTATCTGCTTCTTCTTGAGATTGCTCCAAGGAGTCTGAACACACGTGCTTCGTTATAGTTACAGCATAATTATGGAATGGAAAGTCCCGATGAACGCACGTGCTTCATTATAGTCACCCCTTTTGTCAAGAGAGCGCATAGGAGCTTGGGATGACCATCGTGAGGGCAAACTCTCCTTAGGTGACCCGAAGGATCGTGTAGGTTCCAAAGTGGGTATTAAAAGTTTTTGTGTGTGTGTGTTTTTGGGGGCATGTGGTGAATTTTTAGGGTTAGGGTTCATGCCCATCTTGCTAATCTCTACCATTCTTGTGAAATTTAACTATTTAATTAAGTATACACACATATTTAATTAGTCAATATTCTTATTTTCTTCTTAATCATTTTTAAATATATGAACATGGGAGGAAGCATGCTTATGATTTGAATTTTTCTTTTGGAGTTATTATGTCGCAAGATAATGTTTACTATCATAAATGAATATATATGTACATATACATATATATGTGTGTATATATATTATGAATGGCTTATCATTTTTTGTTGAATGCCTTAATTAGTGGAGTTGTGATGATTCAAAATAAAATTTTTAAGAAGTACAAGATAACCTATGTCCTGCGAAATCAATAATAGGAGGCTTCAAGATGTTCTGTGACCCTATCGAATAGGATGTTTCAATAATTGAGAATCCTATAAGCCAGGCTTCATCATAGGGAAATTATCCTCTTCACCCCGTACCTGTACTCATGTACTTCCGACAAAGATTGGACAATCAAAACTAGAAAGGTTTGCTTCAAGGACTTTTCGTCTTTCACTTACAATTATAAACTGCGATTTCAATTCACTTGTTTGACATTGGAAATCAATCTAGGAGTAAAATTCGTACACAAAAGCTACAATTCCTAAGGTTTTTCTTTATAAGTATCTCTATTTCATTAGAGAGTGTAAATCTAAACGAAGGGATCGCTTCGCTCAAAAAATTTCAACAGAATTTTGGTCTGACAATTTGTTTCTTGTTTTTTTTTTTTTGTCGAAAGAAAGATCTTCATTTCACATCAAAGAGAGATACATCACTTCAAAATAAAAATGAAAATCTCACAAAATAAATAAATCTAAAAAATGAATCAACTTGGTCCAACATGTAGAAAATCGCCCATTCTTCAAGAATGGATCTGTGATTGCATCCAAGCACAATCGATGACCAATTGCCGAATCTCGTATCTTCATCAGTGATGAGCACACACAAAGAAATCTCTCTTTAGTAGCTATAGTTTTGCCAAAAGACGATGCGTGCCTAGACTTAACATTCCCAACACCGTCACCATGCAAAGATAAAACAACCTCAACGATTGAAAGAGCACAAAAAATGCATTGCAAATCTTAGATCTATTTCTAATCGGAATAGAAAAGTACTTAAATCTAAATTTACTTTAGGCAGGAAAGAGTAACTGTAAAAGAAGTGAGTAGATAAGACTGCTGACAGATAAAAAGCTTTGAGAATTTGCAGAGCACTTAACAATCTGAAGCAAACATTCGGAGTTGAAGTGAGTAGATTCTTTCGAAGCATCGCGCTTCGATCTTCGGAGAGCTTAGATGTTGATCACTCGTCCGTGAAATTAATGAAGAAATTTATAAAAAGGAAGAACTGTAGGGAAATCTGAAGAAATATAGAGAATAGGGAGATGGGGAGGGAGGAAGAGAGGGGGCAAGGACCCTCTCTCTCCCTCGGGAATGCTTTGCAGGAAAAAGAAGGGAGGCGGTGGCACGAGGGAGAGAAATCCTAAGGAGGAAAGTTTTCGGCACAAACTACAATTTGTTTCTTGTTCATTCTATGAATTTAACGGGCAAATGAAAACTCAATTTGGGTGTTTCTATCATTTTGTGACTTGATCATTCGATCACTCATATCAATCATCAAATTGAATCTGTCATGTGAAATTACATTTTTTTAACCCATTGGGAGATATATAATGTGCTTGACGATACATTTAGTAGTCTCTTTTTATTTGAATTCCCTCATTCACAATTTTTGTGCAAGTTAAAGCTTGGCAAAAGTGATGGTGCCGGGGACGCTGAACCTAGGCGTGCACCGCCTTTTTACAAAGCCATAGCTTTTAGAGAAAGAAATCCTAATGTGTGCTAGGGGTAATCGGTTCTCGGTCCTATCCGATTCCCCTCAAGAATCGAGAATCGGACTGATGGTCTCAATTCCCAATTTGTTGGAATCGAAGTCGGACTAATCGATCCGGTTCGATTCCCAGGTAGTTCCATTAGATCGATAACATGACAAAAAAAAAATGCACTTCCCTTCGAGAGTTTTTTATTCTTCAGACACGATGGAGTGAACCGAAATCCAATGGAATCTTCTATTAGATGGCGTCCCCAAATTGGAGGCTTGAAATCAAGTGGACACCATGGACCTCAAAAGCTGATTAAAATAGACTCCTTGATTGAAGCCATAACCCTCAATCTTTATGCACTTCCCTTCAAGAGTTTCCGATTCTTTGAACACAATGGAGTGAATCGAAATCCAGTGGAGACCATAAAAAATTCGATCGGTCTAGTTCAAGCAGTTCGGTCCGGTCCTATGTCCCTGGAATCGAAAACTAGATTGCCCAATCACCGATTTTTTTGAAATTATGTATCTCTATTTAATGTAAAATGAAAATTTTTCTTCCGACCAAAATTTTTTTTTAAAAAAAGCTTGGTAAAAATCTTTTGATAAAATCGCAAGCCCCACCCCCCAAAATAGGATTTGAATGTCACGAGGGGGGAAGGAGGCCAGAAGGACAAAAATGTACCGAAATTAGAGCGGCCTGAAAGGGACTGGTCATTGGGTGTGGGAAGGAGCAGAAAGGTACGATGGGATGGGATGGGAAAGGAGGACCAAAAGCAGAGATGCACCAAACCCCTTTGGGTAACTCAAAAGCCACCTCTAAACCTTTAATTGGGAGATTTTCCACATGTTTTCGGACATCCGATCGAGAGGATGTTTTCGACACGATTGAATCATAACCGTGCCGTAACTTTGCTCGTATCGTGAAGTGTCGATATGATTTGTGCGTTTGGTAATGTACACTCAAACATGGCAGCACCTGAAAATCGATTGTAGCAGCTTCTTCGGATGCGCATGGCGGTGATTCCGCTTTAAGAATTAGTTTCTTGATAAAAATTAATGTTTCCACTTCAGCTTCTCGGTAGAAATTGATTTTTTTTTTTCACTTCTGGAGAGAAGTAATTTTTTTTTTACTTTTTCAAATGACTCTAGAAATAAAAAAAAATAAAATCGTGTAATTAAACGGATTTCTGCTCTAGAAGTGCCGTCATGCGTGCCCTTAAAAACCATTGGAAGCTGTTGTACTTGCAGGAAAGTGATAGAAATCCTTTTCACGATTTTTCTTAGCTGGTGCGAAAATATGAAATAGTAAAAATTCAATTTTCTTGGTAATTTTTTCTCCAAAAAAATCAAATCAAGTTTTTCATACTAAATGGCAAGAAAAAAAAACTTTTATTCATCTTTATGTTGCAGCCAAATACCTAAAAGTATTTTTCATTTTCCTAAAAAACGATTTTCTGAAAAATATTTCTAAAAAATGTCTCATTTTTCTCGAAATAAACGGAACCTAAGTGTTATTGGCTTCTCCGATTTCCGTCGAATGATCACATTTTAATATCATTTTGACATTGGGTGATCGATCCGGCATGTGGTCACAGATTATGTGAAAAATACTATCTGATTTGAGATCAAGGGGAACGAGCGAATGAGAGAGAGAGTATAATAAAGGAACCAAAATGAGAGAAACAAATTACGTTATGCAAATAGCGATTAATCCCTAAATAATCGAGTCCGCCGGCACTTCGGAATTAAACATATGATCAATACATTTTGGAATTGCGCTCGTCATATCAAACTTCCTTCTCGAAAAAAACTTCCTAGCTTTGATTTCCATCACCCCTTCATTCCGTGTTGCCAAACACGACCGATAAACGGAAATAGGCGATCTCGTTCCGGTTCGGCCGGTTCCATTCCCCGCTAACCAAACAAGGCCTAAAATGGGTTTGGGGACGTGACCAGGAGAGGGGCCACGAGACCACGGCAGGGGCGGAAGCCACCGAGATCAGTTTGTCTTGCTCTCCATGAATTATTTTTCCGCCGCCTGCGCCTGGTGAACCGCAGGCCGTGCGCCTCCTTTTGGTCGCCCCTCCTGGGCCTCCCTCCGCTTGTCTCCTAGCTCTCTGCAGAGCCGAAGGCCAACTCGATCTTTTGGACTCTTGCCTCGTCTTTCGCCCTTTGTTGTTTGTGGATCGCCAGAGAAAATCCCGAGGGGAAGCCCACCAGCGCAACTGATGAATTATGGCTCACTCTACCGCTGCGCTCTAGCGTGTGCTTGAGTGCTGTTAGCCATCTAAAAGAGCTGATGGATCGCTCTCAAATTGGCCCCATGTAGTACCATTGTCTGCAATCTTCTGCAGACGCTCACGGTTAGGACTTTGAAGTGCAATAATTGATTCTTTCGTCGCGGTCCTACGATTTCTCTATAAGGACGCAATCCTTTCGCGGGTCTCGTTATCCAAAATGAGTGCTCTGGGTAACCACACGATGTAATGTCGATTGGGATGGATCTTTGTTCAGCTCGGGTATGGACTTAATCGGTGCGTAAACCACGCATCTGCTGATGGTGGTCTTGCGAGATAAAATCGAGAATACCCCTTTATTTAATACTAATTTCATACTACTCTTCTGAAATATAATCTAACGTCTCGAAAGAAAAATTCTCATTTTGATTTGTTTTACCGAGAAGGTCTATGGTTTGAGTCCGTATGGCCCTACATATAACTGACATGCTGATAAAATTTATAACCACTCAGCACACATGCGCCAAGCCCCCAAAAAATACATTTGAGCATTAGGAGTGATCGGTTCTAGATCCGGAGTGGTCCCACCAAGAACCTACAACTCGACCAGAAGGATTTATTGGTCTTGGATCGGACGGACCAGTCCAGATCCCCGAGCGGTCCAATGGAATTGGTGAAATTGTCCGATCCTCCCTCTCTGTAGACATCATATCATTTGCCAAGTATAGTTGCTCATAACTTCATGAATCCTCTGTGTTACAAATTTGATGTAGCGCAATTTCTCCTTGCTTTAGAGGGCTTGCATATGCTTGGGGATCATTTATAGAGACCTTAAGCAGGCGAATGTTTTAGTTAGGGATGATGGGCACATAATGTTTTAGGTTTAGGTTTATATTTAACATTTTTTTAAATAAATTATTCGGTCCAGTTCGGGGTGGTTTAGTTTCCTCCGGAATAGAGAATTGGACTTGACCCAACCGGTCGCTTCTGTTCGGTCTATGTGGTTTTTTCGGTTCGATTCATCTGCTATGCTCAACCCTAATTCATGCTAGATAGTAACCTGTGGAAATCATTTTTGTTTTTTGGTATTTGGTCTCGAAGAAGCTTCCTATAGGGTTCCTTGAACCGGTGGGGATCTTCCTTATGAATAATATCGTCCATCCAATCTTTTCTTCAAATTCACATCTTCTTTTACAATGGGAGCTTTTTTTATCCTTGCAATCCACTGCTAAAGTCTTGGGACTTTTATCTAGTTAATTTGGTATTTTTTAGATCGTATCTAGATCGAACATTAGTTTTTGTGGTTAGGTCTATGTGGGTTCGAGCTGAGTCTTTAATGTGCGAACATCTTTGTAATATTTCTAACAAAATAAAGTTGGATCAACTGTTCTAAACATTTTTTCTTAAATGGAAAGCATCTAAAAAAATACGATCAAATCTTAAATATGAACCATTGCGGGTTGCTCCAATGATTGCTCTTCCCATCTGGGAAGAGAGAGATGTGAGGTTCGAATTCCCACTTTCGGGAATAAGTGGGGTGGGGACGCGGGAAAACAGAGCAAAGTTTCGCAATCTGCACACGGTACATAATGCATGCAGTGTAACTTGTATAATATCAAAAAACTTAATTGCACCGGATTCAAAATATTTAGAATTTGATTAAATAGTTTGTAAATGTTCAGAATTACACTGCGCATAAAACAAAACATTGATGATTGTTGGTGCCAATTTTCACTTTCACCGACTTTCGATGAGATTTAGCCAGAAACAATTCTTCTAACTTTTGATTTGATTTGACGTTTGGTTAGTATCCATAAAAATCTAGTCAACGAGTAACACCACTCGAGCAGAGAAAGCCGGAAGATGTTCTCTCAACAATTGCGTAATCTCTTGAAAAATTCAGGATTGCTCGTCTATGTCAAAGTACAATTGTGTTTTTGCATCCTTATATGCGTAATCTTCCATAAATATTCATGAATTACTCGTCCGAAAATCCTTACTTACTTACATTTAGTACTGGCAATTGTAGTCTCGAGACGTGATTAAGGGTGTTTTGATTGAGTTTAATCATGTTCATTTCATCAACTCACAACCCATTTATATGCTTAGTAAACATGTGTTGGTGGTCGAGCCTTTCAACGTATTTACTCCCCGCCAATGGAGTACATCCAAATATATTAGATGCCATGACCATACATTTCATTACATTTTTATACGTATATATAAGACTCATATATATATATTAAATTTATTAAACATGACCCACCGCGTAACTTTTTAAGTTACATGTTGTATCTGGATTTCAAGGACATGACATGATTAATACCTTTGTTATACTCAGGACAAATCTCGATTTTGACATGACACATTACGAACGGACGATCAAATTGAAAGCCCTTGGTATTACTTAACGGTGAGAGAGTTTAGTTTAGATTTTGTTCAGGAAAGCCAAAAAAAAAAGTGCTGAAACTTAATTACTAAAGTTCAAATATTGCAATCTTAAGTACCTGAAAATAGGCTTTTTTAAAAGTTAACATTCGACCAAAAAAAATTAAGATCAAGATAATTTTTTATTCCGACTTTTCAACCGCGCTTAATTTGATTATCAAACGGGCCCCATATCCATGGCCCAAATAAAGCACTTCCCTTTCCACCAAGCCCATTATCCAGCCCGGGGGACAATTTAGTTAAATTGTCCCAAACCCCCTATACTTTGTCATTTTATGGAGTTATTATCCCTTGCAATTTCAAGATTGGTGATTATCATCCGTGCACTTGTTTCTTCATTATAAAATGGGGCCTAAACCCGGGCGATACTTGATATTATTACAAAGGCTTCGGCACAAAGATACCCTACTTAAATCAAGGAATCGAATTCAAAGGTAGATTATTAGCTGAAAAAGCTCCTAGTATAAATAGAAACGGAAAATTTTTTGCCAACCGTCGACACAAGCAATTCTTCTCAGGTAGTCGCGTCATGGCTTGAAATCTAGCTCAAGAATAGTCTTCCTGAAGATCTATGACTTCCAACCTAATTAAAGGTCGACAAGAACGCACCTGACTTTGTCTTGTACGCGGAACAGTTACCCGTGGCATACACGAGATCAATGTACGTGCACATGAGCCCGATATACATGCATGAAAGAAAACGTTGAAGCCGGGGACTTGTACACTAGCAGAACCCATGTATTGGCTGGCGGTGCACATGAGAATTGGATTGGGCAGATCGATTCCGATTCAAAGTACGGAACTGAACCGCATCTATAATTTTTTATTTAATTTTTTCTTTTCTTTTAAAAGCAAATAAAAAGAAATTGCCAAAACTCTAAACCGGACCATACCAACTCGGAAAATTGGACCAAGACCTACCAATCTGGTTCTCCCACCCTACGATCGAGTTCCCAGTCGTAAGGTGGAACTGGTCCGACTTGGAAACTGATCACCTCTATCGTAGGCCATGACAGCCTGTCATCAAGACAAAAGTCTGTTGAGTCTTTTATCAATAGTCAACAGTCTTTTCTCGCGATTGAACGCACGTAGGCCTGATCAAGAGCTTACTGGGCCTACTTAGGACTACTGGGCTCGAACCATGATTGAACCTTCGTGGTCGGGGCCTATCCACTTAAGCCTAGCCAGCCCACCTAGGCGTAATCATTTTATTAAATTTTTTTTCATAAATACCGAAGGCTCAGTTGAGGACTTTTTAGTTTAGGTTTGGCGGTCCATCTCGACCAATTTCGCGCATTAAACAAGGTCTAAAAAAGCGTGCCGCGCTCACATTATCTAGTTTATAAATGTAATTACAAATGTGTGGAGTAATGAGGAGCGGGTACTTTTCGTGTGTTGAGGTGATTTGTTTTCGATTTTTTGATTTACTCGCGATGTTCTCTCGAAATATGTAACCGATAGATAGATAATAAGTTTTGAAAGTCCACGGAGAAACAAAAAACAAAAAAACACGTGTGATGAAATTTATGTCTACGATCAAAAATTATTTCGAAAGTTATGGATGTTTTTGCTTTTCGCATGAAATGAAAACAAAAAAACACGTGTGATGAAATTTGCAAAAGGTCGGCCCAAACGACAATGGTTTAAATAAAAAACGAAACTGCATCTTATGAAAATGTCCGAGGACAGGTTGATTGTTTTGAGCCACTTGGGCGTCTGCATTTTGCAATCCCTACTTGAATCTCTTTCTTCGCCACGGTCCTCTCCCTTGGCGCCTCTCCTCTCCCTCTCTCTCGGTCGCTCGCTCGCAGCAATGGAAGATCAACTCGACATCGCAGAGAAAAAAGTACCTTGCTCTTCTTTTCTATGTTGCTCTGGTTCTGTCTGCATCTGCAGCTCTTCGCGGCAGTCCGTTGCTTGTGAATCCGCGTGAATTCATCTGGGTCTCTCTTGCTTCGCACTCTCTTAACACGTTAAACTGGAATCCGGAACACGGGCTATGTCTTTCACGATTTTGTTTTTTTTTGGGATGCTATAATTCGCGGTATCAAGCCCAGATACTCGCAGTTTAATATGAACTACTTTACCTGAAGTGTTGAAAGTAATAGTGTGACCGTATTCACCAGTTCAAGCTGTGTCTGGCTCTGGGGAAGGCGCGTCTGTGCGGGTTGTTTCGAAGATTTCTTCTAAAAAGAATGATTTTGCATAGTTAAATCATTCTTGGGATGGTTAATTCAGAGTAAACTGGCTTCTGTATCCCTGGGGTGTCAAGTTTCTTGTTTTTTCTACTGTTGGCAGGTTCTTGTTGAAGTAGTGAAACTCGCCCAGAAACGGGGAATGAGCGGTGCTAAAGGAGTGTGGAAGGATTCTTGAACAGTTATGACAAGCAATTAGGGGCCTCTTTGAGCGATCCCTCGAGGAGGTCCAAGGAGGTATTGGTTGCTTTTTTGAAGACTTTCACTGACGAGAACGATTTGAAGGTAATTAATGTTGGAAAATCCCTTTATTGAGGCTTAATTTAGCCCTCCGCAATATAGTGAACAATTAAGATGACAGCAGATTATAATTTGGTTGTTGCAGCTTTTTGCGAAAGTTATTCAGTGCCATTCAAATCGTGCCCTAACGGAGCTATTCAAAGAGGAATCTCCACAGCATGAGTCCCCAGAACAGTATGATTTGGTAATTTTGGGTTTTAGTGCATTGTTCTCGTCTGAAGATGAATGCTACATCTCTATGATCTTAGTCCTAACTAGTATATAATGTGCCATTGAGCCACTGCATCTCTTTTGGCTAGAAGTAGAAGTTACACTATTTTGTTTGTTTTTCCTTTTCCCTGTCAATGGTTGGATTCTGCCTACTGTTTGCTTTATTTGATTTTCCATCTTGTCCAAGGTTACAGTGGTTACTCTCTTTGTGTACATTTTTTCTTGGATCTTTTTTTCAGGTGATGGAACGATTGCAGCTTTTGTTTGAAAATATAAACTTATATTCTCAAATTGCGTGCAAGAAGTGAATTCTCTTTCTCTTGTTCTATTTCCTGTAACTCTGCTTGATGGTAATCTTTGTTGCCGTGGAATGATTTGCACCTATTGTTTCAGGGTTGGTGATGTTGCTATGCATGTAGATTGTCGATAATGGTTTGCTATTTTTCTTTCTTTCAGTATGCTGACACATGACTACATTCATGTCAAATGCAGTAATTCGCTTATTCATTCTTAGGTGATTCTATTCGTCTTTTTGCTGTGGCTAATGTATATGGTTATGAGTGGCAAATCTCCCCTTTTTTTTTCACTTGTTTTGCTTCCTTGGTTCTAACATTGTATGTAAGCTAAACTTGTGAGTTTGTATAATTACATTTTTTCATGCTAATGCCGTTGCTTAGTGAAGTATCATGAATCTTGATATACTCTTTCTTAGGTCTAGTGTTGATAACTCCTGCTATACATCCTTTAGCCTTTCATCTTCTTCATGGCATCCAATTAGAAATGTTTTAATACTTGCTAATTGGCATGGTGGCAGTGCAGAGATTAGTTCGTCTCACTCTGGAACATCCACAATACCCATCGGAATATTCTTTCCCATCATATGAAGAGGTTTGTTATCATAACTCGTGGTTTTCTTTTTAGTGCTACTTGGCAGCAAATATTTTGAAGTTCACATTGTCATTTGTTGCTGCAATATAATGAGTTGCGTGCAGTGGTATAGAATATTGACTTGTTAGACGTTCACTGACGTTCTTTGGTGAATTGAGTTTCCTAGCTTAACACTTGAATCTGCAGAAATCCTGTCTTAAAGTGTCAAACCTCGGTTTATATGGGGGGGCATATTGTCTGCAACAACTGGTCCTAGTTTGGTATGGAAGGCTCCATTGACATCAAGGGCTCAGTGGGCGTAATTAAAATCTAGGCTGACCATAATGGATGGTAGCAGCAGTGGCCTTTTATATTTCAGTTCTCCTCATTATTTCTTCAGCTCAAGATATAAAAAGGGCAATTAAAAATCCAACTAGTTTTAGATTGGAAGATTAGAAAAAAGTCACTATAAGTTAGCACATCGACGGTGTTAATCCTTTGATTTGGGGCTTCTGGTTTAGTTTGGCTTAGAG
>JAGVVM010003481.1:0-17175 GCA_019149425.1 Psidium friedrichsthalianum
AGAGTGTATAGGGTGGTGCTTCTTACCTATTCTTATTGAATTAATTTGTTATTCTATGGTGTTTCCTCTTAGTCCTGATTGCCTACGAGAAACTAGTGGTTGTGAGTTATATCTCCATGAGGGCTCATTGGGAATAGTGACACAGGATTTTTATGAGACAATGATGACTGGTCTTTTGTCAAAAATTGATCCAATTTTTAAGCCCGGGGGGGGGGAAAAATTTTGATCTTAACCCTTCTTTTGCTGACGGGGAAAAGGGGCCAAGTTGTTTTGGGGAAGTAATAAAGCCACAAAAAAGTCTTTGTATCTCCTATTTCCGGAAAAGAAACTCTGGTTTTGAATTCCCCTGGAGTGGTGAGGTGGAGTTTACTGTAGGGGCGCATTTAGTCGATTAACGTGCGCCTGAATAGTGTTTCGGGCGGAAGCTGAAGGGGAGGTCCTGGAAAGGAAAGGGAAGAAGAGGGAGAAACAAGACATAAGATGAAAAACGACAAGGGAACAGAGGGTCGGATGGGAAAAAATGGAAGGGGGCCTTTTGAACAGCAAGCATGTTTTACCATGTCCGTCAGCAGGTTCATACTCAGTAGCTCAGTTCGAATTTTCAGCTCATTCCACGTCCAAATTTGATCACAATCGTTCGTTATCCCCAAACTACACTGGGGTGGGGGGGGGAGGGTAGTTCACAAATCCTAAAACTCTTGCTGCATCTTCGACATGTTGAAAAGGAAAGACTACTAGCACCGTAATCTATGAGGAATTAGCTGACGATTCTCCCATAGGCCGGAACTTTTACCATATCAGAGGGGGGTGTTTTTTTAGAAATCATCTTTGCGGAGGTGTACACAAATTAATCATTTTGGCAAATGAGGGGCGTACTTTCACCGAGGTTGTGATGTGTCCAAAAAGAGAGATGTTGCCGAGTTAAATGTTTAACAACTGACTCCACCCCTCATGGAGAGTCCCGTTTCGGAGTCTCTGCCCAAATATCCTAGACGGGGATCTGGATCCTGTGGGGGGGGGGGGGGGGTCGCGGGGGGAATGGGCGGCTCCGATGCGGGGGGGCTCGGGGGGGGATGAACCTCCAAAATAGGGATGTTTGCTCAAAGGAGAAATGTCAAGAAGGCTAAAAGAGGGGGAGATGTAGGTCAGGTAGGGTCTTCTGCTCGGACAGAGGGGGAAAGTGAAGGGGGGGGATTAATAAGCAACAAACCTCTTTCTATTGCGTGGCACCGGGGAGATGGAGGGGGGGGGGGGGGGGGGGGCACCCAGGGGAAACGCAAAAAGTAAACGCGCGGGGGGGGGAGAAAACTTCTATATCCTAGCACATGGCGGCGAACGGGGGTAAATCAGGAAATATGGGTAAACTAACTAGTATGAGCTTTGACGGGCGGGTCAGATCTTCCAACAAGAAGGCATTGAACATCGTCCTGAAACTCCAGAGGAACAGAACTTCTACCACTCAAAATCATCATTGAGAAGTAGACCGCTCTTGAGAGAAAGAGAGGATGAGGTTAAGGATCTCGCCTACAATAGTGGTAGTTGAAGTGCGAAGAGGTGGAGGTTGTGGGTCGCCATAGGATATGGAGATGCCAAGCTAGCAAAATAATTGCTCCAGGATAATTTTGCTAACAAACACAGCTGTTACTCCTAGGATCAGGACAGAAAGAGCTAAGGTCTATAAAGGTTTTGAGAAAGGAGCCTAGAGCGTTGGCCCTCCTAGAACTGCACGAATTTCCATCCTCGAAAGCGTGATCTTTAGCGCCTCTCCATCATCAGATGTTTTGCTCAGCTATCCAGTCAATAATAAGAGCTTGACAGGTGTCCCAGCCCTTCAAAGTGGATCGTAGTTTCCTCATGTTGTTATGACGATCGGAGTGACGCGAGGCGGCGTCACGGGCAGTGAGGAGGCAGCAAGAGACACTGGGGGCAGAGGCATGATGTCTTACTTTCCGCGCTGTACATGGCCTAGGCGGGCACGCGAGGCACGCAGTCCTGAGCCAGTAAGGTTGGAAGAGGCAGCGAAAAGGGGGGGGGGGGCACGGGGACAGGGGACAAGAGAGCAGGGGGGTGAGGGAAACACGGCCGGGGCCCCGCAGCGAGGGGCGCAGTACCATGTATAGAACTGCGGAGGCGCGAGGGCGAACGGAGGGCACTGGAGCAGGGGCACGAGGCAGGGAGGGAGGTAGAGAGTCACCACTTAAGGCAAAGACAAGGCCCCAAATCAATGAAATCTATTTTTTTCTTTAAATCTTCCTCTGTTGAAGTGCCTCTATTGATGATGTCCGAATTGCAATGTCCCTTTTTTGATATGAAGGTTCACGGAAAGGTGGAATGGGTGGGTGGGGGGGGGGGAAAGAAGGTGTGAGGGAAGTGACCCAATAAGGGAATGTTTTGACTAAGGAATAAGGTGCGGTATACCATATGGAGCGTGCTTTATGACGCATGGTACCACCGTAAGTACAATGTTTCGGGTCTTGTTATGTGCAAAGTGGATGTCGTAATGACAGATATGGGCGGACATGATGTGTTTCAAGAGGTGCATGAAGGGAGAAGGTAGGGTAGAAACAAAAGGGGAGACCAGAGAAGGGCATAGAGCAGGAAGAAAGCCATGGGAGGTGCGCTAAAGTCACATACGAGGGATGCAAAGAGGGAGGGTGTAATAAAATTCTCGGTGTGTAGGGGAATGGGGGAGAAGGGGGGGGGGGGGGAGAGTGCGGGGGGGGGGGGGGTAGAGGGGAGAAATAAGGGGGCATGGATGTGAATGCTCTGGGGGGTAGGGAAAAACATCTGGACAACCTAGCCATGAGCTAAAGAAATGCCGGTTGTTCAAGAGAATTCCTTGAAATAACAAGTAGGGTCGGGTTGGTTTTAGTTAAGTTCTCTGAGGAGGGAGTGTGGAACGAAGTGTAATGGAGCGTTCGCTCCAAAAATATCAATTTTACTAAATATTGTTCGAAGAAAACAACATATGGCAATTATGGCCATTTAATGCATGAAAGCAAAAAATGGCAAGGCGGAGGTTGTGGTGCAGATCTTTGACATTTAGTTGTAACTACTGAGTAAAATGTACCGTGTCATCACCGGTTTACGGGGATCTGCAGGGAGGATAGGTTTTTTTGGGGGTTATTCCAGCTTATAAAAGGAGGAGGTAGTTGAAGACACAAGATATGATAACTATAGGGGAAGGATTTTTCAAACACTGATTGAAATGTCCAACTAGTTTGCTCTACAAATGATTGTTTCTACATTTTTACGAAGGGTCCCACTGTGGAAAGTCTTAAGTGGGTGCGCCCGGGGAGTAGGTTTGAGCTGGGTGATAGAGGGGTGAGGGAAGGGGTCGAATGGGAGGGCCAAAGCTCCGTGTAGCATGTGCTTGGGTATGGGAGCTAGTAATCACGGAGTCGTGTGTTGATCACTGGATGAATGCGGCATTAATGAACGACCTGCGAACGTTCATGGGATCCTATTTAATAGACTTTGTAGAGCCGTTTTAGCGATGGGTGGACAGTTGTATTCGGAAAGTTCGAGGCCACGTCTTGTAGCGTCTTAGTGTGTGGAATTTAATTTAACTGGGAGGGAGTTGTTTGCCAGCAGACAGAATCCGATTACTATGGAAGCAAGAAAAATATTTTGCTTACTGCCCAAGCCTTTTTTGCGCTTTAACACCGTCTTTTATTTTTATTGTCTAGTCGTAAGAAAAAGTTATTTGCGAAGGCACAACAGTATTCACGCCGGCCCAATGTAAGTGGGTTTGGGGGTTCAGAAGGTGGTGTTGTTTAGCCCCGAAGAAGCGGAGAAAGAGAGGCCCATAGCCCTTAGGCTTGTCGTATTGTATTCTGCGGGGGAACGGCGAAAACGGACCCGTCTTTGCTTGTCCGTTCTAGTCAATCCTGGGCCTTCTATAGCTTTTCTATTAATTTATTAAAGATTAAGCTACACTCATGATCGTCTGAGAGTAGAATTAAATTTATCTCAATTAAGTTTTTGTGGGAATACATGTCACCCAGGAGATATCGAGTTATAAGATGTTGAGCGTTTATTAAATATGTCCCTCAATTTTTTGAACCGAAGTGTACAACTTCCGAGTCTTATAGTGAGGTAGAAATTCGATTGGAAAAAACTTTTTGGATATGACCTTTTTTGGTTAAAGAAAAAAAAAAACAAGTTTGCCTTTATTTAAGAACAATCAAGGATTTCAAAAAAGACAAGGACCCAACGCAAGGGACAATCACAACAAGAGATCCCTCAAGTTTTTTTTTTTTTTTGGTTTTTGGGGGGGGGGGGTGGTTTACATGACCATAAAGTAGGAAGATAATTCAAGCGTAGAGCCTTCAAAATCCAATCAGCAACCTGATTTGCTGATCTTCTGCAATGGGCCACAATGAGATTTATATAGCTTTGAAGATAGGCTTGGGCCTCCAGAATGACCGCCTCAATATCCCACAAGATTATATCCTATTTAAGTATAGCATCCACCAAGACCTTGTAGTCAGACTCCAAGTACAACTCATCCTCCCTTCTAGATCTAAAAGTTTTCAACACTTCCACAAGAGCTTTTGCTTCCACTTGTAGAGGCAATAAAGCTTGGATTTTTTTTTTTGCGAAACCTTCAAGCGACACACTAGATTTGTCTCAAAGAACTCTCACAACTATCGCTACTCTGCCTCCAACATCAAAGGATCCGTCGATATTAATCTTTATTACTCGATCCTTCAGTGGGATCCAAACGGACTGAGGGTGAGTTTGATTCTTCTCTACTTTCTCACTTACTTTATTCCACCTTATGTAACTACAAAGCATCATGTTTGCTATTTCAATTAGGGGTTCTAGGTTGGGCTTTTTGCTTTGAAAGATGTAGTTGTTATGAGCTTTCCAGATTGACTAGAGGACAGCTATGATTTCCTCAATCTAAAGGCGGTTTCCCGTCCTATTGAGCTACTCCTAAAGCCATCTATCAATTCTTGATGTTTCTTTGGCTGATATTTGAAGATTAATTGTAGGGTGGCTCTAAATAATTTCAATCCAAGGGCAGTGGAGAAATAGATGTTCTACAGTTTCTACTTGGCATTCACAAAAGCGGCAGAGGGCTTCTTCAATTATTTTCTGCTTGAGTAGATTTTCTTTAGTAGGAATTGCATTTTGACAAACCCTCCAGAGAAAAATTCTAACTTTAGGGGGGCTCGAAGGTGCCAGATCTAGTGCCAAATTTTATGTGAAGGTCTAAAGGAGGTTGAGGCTTGATTAGAACTCTGATTTTTATCCTTTTTGTGAAGGGCATTATATGCACTTTTCATCGAAAAAACTCTCGATTGAGTTGTTGTCCAAACTATTTTGTCTTCTATGGTTTGAGAACTTAGCAAAATTGCTAAGATCTTGTTTACTAGTTAGTTATCAAAGAGTTCCTTAGAGGCTTCTCATCCCAGCGAGAATCCCCTTGAATATCAATTCGGCCACCTTCATGGGATCATGTCAGTTAGCTAGTCCTCCAATGATTCCTTGCTTTAGTTTTATCTTCCCGAATATTAATATTCATTCCAATTCCAACTGACCATCTCACCTCATCATTTATCATTTCTCTACCTATCAAGATGCTCTACCACCCCCAAGGGGGACGGGATTCCTTATCTACCTGCCAAAAATTCCTACATGGAAGTATAGGCCTTTTAGCAATCTACCTCAAAGAGTTCTGGTGTTAAGCTAATCACCACACTTGTTTTGCCCAGCATAGGTCTTTTTTTCCTTTTAGAACCTCCCCTTTTTTTCTAGTGAAGCTCTATCTTTGATCACAATTTTTCCATGAGAAAATAGGTATCCTCCTCTGAATAGATTTGCAAGTCAATATTGGAATCTTAAATATGGACATAGCATATTGTGGGAGGGCTTGGACTACTGATTTGATAAGGATTTCCTTTCCAACCTTCGATATTAGATTTTTTTTCCATCCCTCCAGTTTCGAGTTCACTTTTGCAACAGCCAGGCGAACATTTCTTTCTTGGAACTCCCCCGGTCATAAGGGATTCCTAAGTATTTTTCAGTTTTATCCATTACAGGGACCCTCAATTCGACCACCATATTCCTCTTTAAATCTAGGGGATAGTCTACACTGAAAGAAACTCCTAATTTGTGGAGGTTTACAGCCTGCCCCAAGGCGTAGCAATATTAATTCAATATCATCATCAAATTTTGACATTCAATAATCCTACCATCCAAGAAAAATAAAAGTATCAAGTCATCCACGAATAAAAGGTGTGATAGGGTTGGACAATACCTATTCAGCTTGATCCCTATTATGGTAGCCTCATCTACTGTTTTTCTCATCAACACCGAAAGAGAGTTAGCCAAAAGAATGAAGAGATAGGGAGATATGGGATCCCCTTGTTGAATTCCTCTCGAAGGTTTAAAATAGGAAAGAGGTTCACCATTAAGCTTAATGCTCTTCGAGGCTGAAGTAACATAAGTCATCATTGAACTAAGCCTAACAAGTTCTAACCTGCTATATGGGAAATGACAAAGAGAACATCCAGTAGACGAAGCTGTAAGCTGCAATGAATTGAGGGTGTATATGCTCTAAATACAAAGTGCACCCATACTAGTGAATAGGATAGTGATTACACCATTCATTAACACTTGAGTAATCCATATGCTAGTGAAAATGCATTAACGTTGGTGTATATATATTGTTATTATGCTTGGGTGGCATGTTCGATGTGCATTTAAATTGTAATGCATAACATGCATTTGGTTGGGAAGGTATGGTAGCCATAAAAGAAAAGAAACTCATTTGATTCCCGAGGGAGCCGGGATGCCTTGGTTGGTGGCTCCAAAAGGACTGCGTAACGAAAGACGCGAAGCCTCGAGGTGACGAACTTATAGTGGAAAGTTGCTACGAGGGTCGGCATGAACGCCGAGAAGGAATTGATACACATTTCTACATTTCATGCTATGTGATATTGTATGCATCCATTTGTTTAATATTCTATTTAAATAAAACGATGAATCAATTAGCAAGAACTCAGTTAGTACGATGTCTCAAACGAGCGAGTGGTTGAATTAACTCACTTAGTTACTTACATATTCATGTTTTAGATTGACAAGTATGAGTTCAATTCCGATACCCCCTAGTTTCCACTATGGCCTGCCTATCTCCATTGAGTTCAAGTCACAGGATTATGTTCTACCCAACGTCCTCGTATGACGTTCACCCGTGTCATCACCACAATGACCGTGGACGTGGCCATGAGCATGGCCCACCAAGTGACCTAATTTGTGTCGATATTTATTAATATCGACGGACAGCGCGAAGGCTCGCTACCTCGCAAGCTCTTTAATGAGGATGATGGGGACGATAGTGGGGATGCTCCGAGTGATGGGTAGCCGGAGGTGGGCCGACCAAAGCGGCGACTTAGGTGGGATCGGATGAGCTGATGACGTGACATTTTTGGAAGTCCGCAAGTCTTGATGGAGATTGCAACATTTTGAAGGACTTTTGGCGCAGGAGGCGCTTAATAGCACGTATATATGTTTGTAGCTGCGCTTAAGTACTAGGTTAGTCCCAAGTGATCATCTCCTTATGTATCGACCTGTGTCGACCATTATACATGAATAAACTCATGACCAATGCCTAACTTATGAGATCGTATCCCTGAAGTTTGCTAAATCGACGTGTTTACTTAAATTTCCTGAAAACCACTGTAACTTCCCCTCTTTATTGTCGTGTGAGATTATCCGCTACTTGAAAATAATTGTTCATAATACGAATGGATAATGTGATAACCTAGGTGTCATAGTTCTAATGGTGGCACCCGGTGTGGGGGTGCTACATGTTGAGCTTTAGGATGGCCTAAAATCTCTTCTTTCTTTTCTGCACTCTCAGATGATGGAGTACTTATTGAACAACTAGGATGTCATCCTGAATCTATCTACCCCATAAAGGCACTCTATTTCTCCTTTATTATATCCTTCAGCCATAGTTTAAGCATATTAGCAAGAACTTTCGATATTTTTTATAAGGGAAGTTGCAAAGACTTCCGAGTCAAAATTGATCCATTTTTTTGGGCTTTTGACTTTTGGGACAGGAGTAATATGAGTTATGTTTATCTCAAGGTTGAAATATCTGGCGTTAAAAAAGTATTGTACCTCCTCCAAGACTTCCATCTTGATTTCCTCTTAGTTTTGATGAAAAAAGAGACCATTTAAACTATTTGGTCCAAGAGCTTTTAAAGACCCCATCTAAAAAACAATAGCTAGACTTCCAGCAAAGAGCTTTCAGCAGATAAAGACTCATTCATTTCACTAGCAACAAGAGTAGGGTAGTGTTGTAGAGTGAGGTTAATGTGTTGAGGACCTTCCGAGCTATAGAGACTATTAAAGACTTTCATGCCATTTCCTTTATATTCCTAGGATCACTGATCCATATATCATTGCCATCTTTCAACATCGATATTCTATTTTGTTGTCTTCTCTGTATCATCATGGCTTGAAAAATTTCGTGTTTTTATCACCCCATCTAAGCTAATTAATTCTTGACCTTAAGCCCCAGTACATCTCTTTTTTTGGATATACTCGAATGTGCATAAATTTGCGAAGTCTATCTTGGATCGTTATCAACTAGGATGTTTCTTGAATTTTTTTTATTACTAAGCAGAATGCAAGAGAAAAGAAAAGTTCAGCTAGAGAATAAAAATAATCTTTCCTATTTCCAGTAGAAGTCACGGTCAAAATAGGAAATCCAATATGCACTTGAAGACCATGGCCGACTGATATATATATATATATATATATATGTTCATTGCAAGTTGGATTTCAGTGTAGAGGTCTTGCAGCGCTGTTTATTAAGGGGGCGCATGATAGCACTTCTGAAGCAGAATTTCTGCTTCAGAAGTGCTTCTGGAGCAGAAATCCGTTTGGTAAAATAATTTCCGAAATAGAAATTTGTTTGGTTCGTAATTGTATATTTCTACTTCTAAAATAACTTTGCACTTCAAAAGTAGAAATTGAGAAACTTTTGAGAAGTAAAAAAAACTACTTCTCGTCCTGAGAGTCATTTTTGCCTTTCTTCGCTCGTCTGTCCTCTGTTTCTTTCTTCGCTCATCTACGAAGAGCTCTTCGCTCATCATCAAAAGGTTACAGGAGCACCTCAGTGTCTCTCTTCCCTCGCTCTCTGTACAAGTGACCCATCGCGAAGCTAGACCTTGAATCTGCGTCGCTAATCCCCAACTCAGATTTGCCCGAGCTCCAGGTACTCGCAGTCGCCCTACGACTCGGTCCACGTGGAGAGTGGCAAGGGGAACAGGAACGTCTTAGAGAGCAATGACGGAGCCTTCGCGTCGGATGGGCCAATTCTGCCTCCTCTGAGCGAGATGCAGGAGGAAGGGTTCGCTCTGAGCGAGTGGCGGCGGTGAGGGCTTTTGAGTTCGTTGATTTGGATTGGATTCGGTTTGGTCTTGTGCTTTGATTTGGTTATATCTAGAGTTAGTGTGCTGTTTGATGCTTAGATCTAGGCTCGATTGCTCGGGTTTGAATTCCTATTGCGTACAAAGTATGGTGAAATGTGCTTGCTAAGCTGTGGTTTAAGCGATAGTTGAAGGGGATTAGTCCTGGTACCGATCTCGATTCAGAAAGTCATGCTTGAGTCTGTTTAATTTATTTAGTCATTATATATCTGGTGATCAATGCCTCAGTTGCTTGTCTGAATTGCTAGTTAGTTAAGATCTGATTCTCAATTCACTTTATTGTTAGACACTTTGATTATAATGTATACATTCTATTTGTGCTTGAGTGATAAGGTAATTTTGGACTCAGGCTTCGGATAGAGGTCCTCCTGTGCAATTTTTTCAGAATCACAGTAGTTGATTCTTGATCTTGCATTTGACCGGGGAAACTTTGGAAGGTTTAGATGTTCTTGGATCTACATTTAGATCTGAAATGAAAGCTACCTTTCAACTGGGACTAGCATATCTAGAAAAAATTAATCAGTAACAGCCGGTGATGAGATGCATATTGTTGTTCTTTTCTGTTGAAACAATAATTAGCAAAATGATTTGCTAGCGTAGAGTTTAAAAGATTGCAGTAGAATGATGCTGATCAACCTTCTATCTAAATCCTATTATTATGTTATGAGGAACAATTTCCTTTAGAATTCCATCATAGACCAACTTAACGAGCTGTAAAGTGAAGTGTGTGCATCAGTTTGTGTTGTGTCCTTTCATGGGCCTATGTTAAGAACGATGACCATTTTAACAGGTGCTGCTGTTGATCATGGACACCAAAGCTCAGTCTTCAACTCCAAATAATGCTGATGTGAAGGCAGCATTCCACAAGCCATTGAATGATGTGTCTAATAGGAACTGTCAACGTCATTCTCCAGCTAGCAACTCATCTTCATCCGATGGTCTGTTCCTTTTCCATCTTTCGATGGGTGGCTTATGGTGTTATGAGGTCTTGATATTTGTATGTTATATATGTAAATTATTGAACTGCTCGATGTTGACTATGTTGGAATTAGTGGACAGTGGTCTGTGCTGTAGTCACGATGAAATTTTGGTTTGATTGAAGCTTCACTGCTCTTCATCACTTTTTTAGCTCAGTGTGGCAATTGAATATCTTATATTTGATGCTATTAGGTACAAAATCTCCAGCTGGGTTTAGTTTCGTCCGTATGGCGGAAGGAAATATGATGCTGACATTAAATATTGTTACCGACGGACCTATGACGGCTCTTTTTGGTATTTCGTTGTGGTCCAAGCGAACCTTTCCTGGGAATGAAGGATGTGTTTGGCACAATTGTGCTACATGTTGAGGGAAACACCAAGCTAGCTTGCTGAAGCATTGAATTTCTTATATTCGGTGCTATATTAGGTAGAAAATCTCAAGATTGGGTTTAGCTTCTAAGTATTACGAGTTAGACATGTTATGGCTCTTTTTTGCATTTTTGTTGTGGTCCAAAGTGAACCTTCCTGGGTATGAATCAAGGATATATTGGGCACTATTGCGCTGATTTTGCGTATTACATTTTCACTGTTGGGTGAACCATGTTGGAGATTGCACATTGATTCCTTTCATTTGATATTCTCTGGGAGGAACCGAGTGAACCATGTTGTAGCAAAAGACAAGTTCGTGTTGCTGCTGCTTCTCTCTTTTTCTATTATCTAGTTTAGTCCAACAATTGGTACATCTACTCCAAAACACCATTCTCTGATTTGATAGAGCTTGTGATCTCGTGCCCTACATTTTTAAAAAATAAATAAATTCAGGAAAATCAAAGCTGAGTTGAAAGATAAAGATGATAACACCTCAGTTTTTGCTTTTTGTCTTTCTGCCTGGAGATACCTTCATGCCTTTTGTCTTTTTGCCTGGATATGCCTTCATGCCAAAATAAGTTCATCATTACTATAGTTTTATATCCCAAGTTCTCATTAATATCTAGGTGATCTCAGGTCATATGTAACTACCGTAGATTTGTGCTTCTTAAGACAGTATAGGCACGAAAAAGGTTCATATATTATGCCCATTGTGATATAAACCATGCTAGATGCATAGGAGAGGAAGCACTGGAACTATCCGTGCTTTTCCCATAGTTTAGTCCGCATTTACATAAATAATTAAATGACGAATTATACGTAAATTCGTCAGGATTTGCATTTAACTTTTCTTGAATAACTTGCATTTTAGATTAGAATCAATAATTTTTCATAAAATATTTTGTATTAATAATATTCCAAAAGTAGAAATTTTCAATCGTTACCAAACGAATTTCTATTTGAGAAGCAAAAATTTTATCATGTTATCAAACGGCTTTCTCTAATCAGAAATCAGTTTCTGAAGCAGAAGTTGAAAAATTAACTTCTGCTTCTGAAGCAGAACTAGAAAAATCAACTTCTACTTCAGAAATCATTTCTAAAGCAGAAGTGTTACCATGCGCACCCTAAACGACTGATTGGAGTGGATCTTTATTCGAAGCCGATTAAATTTCGTATGTAAATTTTGTGTAATTCCTTTGTGAGATTAAGAGATTATTTCTTAAGAAATTAAGGGGCTAAATACTTATGGGTTATTGAATGTAATTGAGGGTTAGAGAACACTAAGAGTATTTGAGTGACTCGAGTGTGATTTATAATCTCCATCAGATCGATTGTTCTGTAATAGAATTTGTTATTGCTGTCATCGTGGACATAAGTCTCTACGATCAAATCACAAAAATCTGGTATCCGATTTATTTTTTTATTCTATCTATTTTGTCATTCGATCGCTTACCTTTGCTCAACAATATTCACAGTTATTAGTGTGATCATGCTTCATTCCGAATTATGCTTCTTCTCTGGGAAGGAAGAAATCCACAAAGAGATAATTTGATCTTTTTTGCGAAGTTAAATAGTTTTTAGGTTGTCAAAATTCGAAAAGACAAGTTAATCGACACGAAACATGCTCAACGAGACTCGATGTCTTTCGAATCCCGTCCTTAAGTGCATGATAATGGCTTGTTATTCCCGAGGCTTTTGTCAGATTCAAACTGATGATTTGAACTTAATAAGAAGTTGTCGACTTATTGTAAGAAGGTTATCATTATATTCGACTCATGTATGTCTCCTTAACTGAATTTTTCAAGAAAGAAATAACAAAAAAAAAAAAACACTCCCTTGATTAGCCAGTTCTTGAACAATTTTCTTGAAACAAAAGAACATCAAATTGGTGATTTTTGCTGATTCATCCCTTGCGGGAGTAGCCAGCTTTTAATCCAGTCAAATGCATTAAGGATGTTGCAAAACGACCTTTCCATATTCATCTAATTGGAAGTTGCATTATAAGATTAATACAACAAGATTTCCTCACAAAACAAAAAGCACAAAATTTGGAAAAATTCATGCTATCAATTACAAATCTAATAATCAATTTCGGTTGCCAAATCCACGCGTAAATGATGCCGAATGCACACTATATGTATATCGTCATCAAGGGCACAAAAAAAAAAATAATAAAGAGCTCATTCCGATAATATAAGGATGCAAAAACCGACCCCCACGAGTTGACGAGTAAAAGAGCAAACAATTTCAACCAAAAAAAAAAAATAGCAAACAAATAACCCTTCCCGATCCAACCAATGGTAAACCCTCCTTCCTCGGCCGGACCCGAGCTTCTCTTCTGACCGGATAGGTCTTCTTCTCCTAACTCGGGAGCAGCTGCTTTCGCTCTTGCACTCCCGTCGAACAGGGCAGAGAAGCATAAAAAAGTGTCATGGAAACCTTACAAAATAACCCACTCATGAACTAGTTTACCCATGTGATTCCTTTAAGAGCTACCGTAAAAATTGAGTCTCCCATGTGTCGCAAGATCGATGTTACATTTTTCGAAAAATTAGTCTCTTGATAATCCTCCACATAGGAAAATATGATAGACATATCCCTCTTTCTTCCATGAACCTTTGTTTTCTCCGTTTGTTTCGCAAAATATGAGCGCTTATACGCCGATAGAGATTAATGAACGAAAAATATTTCATCGATCGCTTATAGCACGGGCAGAAATGAACGAGCAAAAAAAATTTCCATCGTTTTTATTAGCTAAATTATTTCAAGTTACATCTGCGATTATTTTTAGAAAAAAAATATTGTGTAAATCACTTATTTTTCGCGACCGCTTGTATTACCATCTCAAATTTGGGCCGCAGTAAGCTGTCATTTGAAAACATGGACTCACATTTTAATGACTACCAACTAGCGAGACCAACCACGCCAAACAATGAAGTGAAGCCACGCAAATCAGAAAACCCTAGTTTCCATTCCTGTATATAGATAAACCTCACCTTACAATGGTTCGACCATTTCAGTCGTCAGACTCCCGGGAAAACCATAAGCAAGAGAGAGCGAAGATGAAGTATACTCCTTCGCGTCACCAGCTCCCGCCGCAAGAACCGAAACGCGCCACTTCACGGCGCCGTCGAGCGTCCGCCGGTCTTGATGAGCGCCCCGGTGAGCTCACGACCTCCTGGTCGAAGTCAACGTGCGGTCAGAATCAGCCGGTGCGCAAGGACGACGAGGTCCAGGTGGTCCGCGGAACGTACAAGGGCCGCGAGGGCAAGGTTGTCCAGGTCTATCGCCGGAAGTGGGTCATCCACATCGAGCGCATCACCCGCGAGAAGGTCAACGGGTCGACCGTGAACGTGGGGATTTCTCCCTCGAAGGTCGTGATCACGAAGCTCCGGCTCGACAAGGACCGCAAGTCCCTGCTCGATCGCAAGGCCCAGGGACGCGCTGCTGCTGACAAGGACAAGGGGACCAAGTTCACGGCCGAGGATGTCATGCAGAACATCGATTAAGAGAGATAGAGAGCGAGGAAGGTCCTTTTGTACTCAGTTTGTTGTCCATTTCGGTGATAATTTTTGTTGTTTTCAGACTCCAGAAGGTTATTGCCTGATATATCGAAGGATGTTGTTTTAGATGTCTGGAATGCCCTGCTTTTTTATCTGCGAACCTTTTGGATATTCTGTATCCTACTCTAGTATTTTGTTTCAATTTTCGTGGGATTGCTTTAGTTCTTTCGTGTTCGGTCAAGTCTTGTTACGTTGTGACTTTGGATTGGCAATTCAAGATGGTGGTTGCCTGGTGCAGTATTATCTTCCCCGAGACCGTGGAATACTTGCAATGAAATATACTCAATAATGATCAATGGTATTAGACAATGCAGTTTACATATCCTCTCGGTTGTTTCTATTCAACCAACTGGATTGATCGGTTCTTAGTGGACCTTGACTAGCGCAGCTTGTCCATGGATCTGTTTGTAACCTCTGTGGTAGCTTTTGGTCTAAGGTTGCCAGCTGCAGATTGAACTTGACCAGGCAGTAGTGTCTGTGTTATGTGCACGTTATAACACTTTGGCACGTTTGTCGTATCAATCATTCTAGTATATTTCAACATGCTTATGTTATGCTGTTTCTGTGCAGTAGTATGAATTCTGTCGAGTATGTACATCCATTAAGTAATTGATGGGGAAGATTATGATCCCTTATGTGAGGTTGAAGTCTTGCCATATCATTTACCTGTGCTTGTGGATGATAAGTAGGGTTGCCTTGATTGTTAGTGGTGGATTGTTTCTTAGAGCACTCTGGCTAGTTTTTCGTCTTTGTATTTTTGTCCCTCTCTGGGCATAATAGTTGCATTGATAGTTTTCGTCTTTATATTCTTGTCTAATCTTATGAGCATTTAAGACTTTTTCTGTTTTTTCGTTTAGAGAATGAGTTTAGTAAACGATGCATTGATCTGGATTTGTTTCTTCCTTCTTGATTAGTTACATAGGTTTGCTCTACTTAGTTCTGCTTGGCTTTTTGGGATGTTTAAATGGTTCTTGGTAATTATCGACAGACTTAGCCGTTAGGCGTTGGAGTAGTGTTGCCTCATAACGGGATAGTTAGAATCATAAGTAGAATTGCTGTCACGGAATAAAATCATGCCAGGTAAGAGGTAGAATTTCTGAAATTTGAGGCAAACTTGCAATACTTCTTGGAGTTTCTTTGGAGCTTTTTGACATGCTTTGTTTTTAGAGTTGGAATGCCCTATTTCTTGCCTACTTGCCGTGAAAAGGAACTTGTTATAAATCCTTGTTCTGGAGTGCTCCTGCTGAACGCATTGTGTTTTGGCCGTTTTTGCCAAGTTGAATAGGTGGTGGTTTGTGGGGATGAAGCTTGTTGACATTTTTACCATCCTTAATCTGATAAATCATTGTGATTTAGCGCTAGATTATCAAGTGATCCACGGATGGTTTCGCTGAAGAGTTTTTTTTTTTTTTTTTTTTAATCAGTTTCAAATTGGAAAGTATGCTTTAAACAGGGAATGCACCTGATATGCATTCGAGCAACGAGGTTAGTTTATTTAACTCCTTTGGTTTGGTCTCCTTTACGCATCTCCACTGCATTCTATATGCTTTCTGTAGTTTTACAGTTTGAAGGCGGAAAGGTATAGTACACAGTCTGTATTGGCAACTCTGCTATTGTTCAATATGCCATTAGAGTCTGGTCACATCCTATATGCTATTAGAGTTCAGCCATCATTCTATATGCTCTATGTCGAGTGAGAAATAATGAATCACGTATCGGCATGTTTGCCCCCAATGTTGCCCCCTTGGCTTGAGTTTGGATTTTAAGGATTTGCTTGCTTTCGAGGATTTTAAGGATTTTGGACTTTCGAGGGTACGGAGATTGGTGGAAGATTTTTTTGCCGTTTCAACTTTGGTTTTGGTTGCCTCTTCACATTTACTTACGGTTACACCTGGGAAAAGCATATGCCTATTCGAGTCTGCCCGGAGCCATCTCCAGAATATATTTGTTACTTTCTTTCCGTTTGTCTTTCTCTTTTTGGCCATGTACGACAGAGTATAAATTCAGACCAGTCAAAGAACCGGTCTGGTTGTTGATAGTGAAAATATTTTTTATTGATTAATTATTTCAATCGAATTAGAGCATTTATCCTTTTTGTGTTTAGAGTAATGGATAGTTTTGCTTTGGAAATGTAATAGTATTTTATTGCACTTTCGTTGAGAATTTTAGGAAATGTTGTGCATTTATCCTTTTTGTGTTTAGCGCAATGGATAGTTTTGCTTTAAGTTAAAAAGGAAATTTGGATGCGACTCATCCTTAAGTGCACGTGAATTTAGTTTGGGAGGAAAATAGTGGCTAGTCGGATGACGGATTCGAAACCAAGAATCTAAGTCGGTGCTTAATCTATCTTAATAGTACAATTTAGTGGAGCTCAACATCATACATTATTTAATAGCTTACGGTAATCAAACCATGTGACATCTTGATTTTCGATTATCCACTACCCTGCTGACATATCTTGATTTTCGATTATCCATTTTGAGCTGAGCGCAAGCAATTATTGGCGGCGCTAATAAGGGTCAGATTTTAAATATCTTTAGTCAAAGGCCGTGGTAATAATATCGGACAATAGACAATGGGGCGCCCTTAGTAATTATTTTCGATCCCATCAGGGTGCGGTTTTCGCAAAATGAAGTACAACCAGTGGAAATGGTGTCATGTTCACTCCGTCCAGCTCCCTCCCCCACCACCCCTCCCCCACCCCACCCCCCCCCCCCCCCCAAAAAAAGGACACCCCCTCCTCACACGACCACCAAGACACAACAAAAATTCCGCTATCCCCCCCACCCCCACCTCCTCCCACATTCGTCCCA
>JAGVVM010003482.1:0-48436 GCA_019149425.1 Psidium friedrichsthalianum
GGTATCTATCTTTTACCAACAAACGAATTTTTTCTTACGGCGTAGGCTTGGAAAAAGGGGGAGGGGTCGGGGGCCCTTAGAATATTAGTTAAAAGTCGTGGCATCACCGACCCCGACTTTTGATTCCTTTCGGCAAATCACGCTGGTGAAAATGGGATTTTACATTTTTCACATTGTAACAACGAGCCAAAATTCTAACTGGGCAATTTCTGATTTCCAATGATTTAGGCCGGCGATTTGAAAGGAAATGATGTTGCCCTTCATGTGCGCACACGACGCAAGGAACAATCCGGAGACAAAGCGAGAGGGGCTGCGGGGGCACGAGGCGTTGGCACGCATGATTGCGAGATCGTCACATCCAAAATCGACAGTTCCTCTATGCTCCCATTCAAACAATTAGGCCCGGATCCGGATCCGTAACTGGGTCCGGTCCGATCCACTTGAACAGTTGATCGTGCGGGTGCTCCGCGAAAGTACACATTGGCTTCGCGAAAAAAAAGATGAACGGTGCATGTGGCCCTGATGTTCCTATAACTAACGTGGATTGCCGCCGACGCGTCAGACAAAAACATCACGACCGTGATCCATGATGGCTATTTGAATTCGGCATAGACCACATCATCTCGCGTCATGAGCAATGAGCATGACGGCTTCGTTCGAAATTCTTAGAGCACTCGATGTGATGTCACGGGTATGTCAAGCACGTTCTTGTGATTATGTGTTGCTTCAAAATATAATGTGTGATGCAGAGGTTTTGCTCGGCATAGCAACACATCAATTTCCATTCTTTGCGAAAAATCGCAATCCAAGTCTCTCCTCTCTCTCTCTCTCTCTTCAGGAAAAATCGAAAAGTTAAAAGAATCATGAGCTTCTATGTATTAGATATTAGCTATGTAGATACCTTTCTGCACGGCTTGTTTTATTGCTAGTCCGTAACGCACCAAATGGCTACTTTGGACCTTGTACATTGACATTCCCAAATTCAAAAACTCGCCCTTCTCGCTTGTCGTATCTTATGATCTATATTGTCCGAAGGACATGCTTGAAAACGAACAAAGTTTCTAATCTTCTTGTTCGTGATAACAAAAGGCAATTGACGTGAAATCACCTGTGCATTTTGGAATGTTCCCTCTTGGATACATGCGTGGGCGTAGCATTCTCCAAGTAAATATCAAACCTTTCTAATCATCTTTCACTTGTTCTTCTCGTACGTGATTGCCCTTTGATTCCGCCTATCAGTAAGGAACTCATTTGACCTCATTGTTTAGCTCTTTGCGTCTCGGTCTCTCTTGCTTTGGCATCTCTCTCTGCCCCTCTAGATTGTTGAATCAAAATACGGAAGAACGAACATAGAACACGAGGATTTACGTGGTTCGATCACAAAGTGATCTACGTCCACGGGCGAGGCAAAATTCAATTCCACTATAAATCAAGAGAGAGAAAGGATTACAAAGCACACGGCTTACTTAACTCTCTCAAAACAAGGAAAAACTTACATCGGCGAAGAAACCCTAACGCAGTATAAATAGGTCTCCCAAAAATTTCGATCGGGGGCTCCGCCCTGAACCCCCCGCGACATACGGCGTACCCTATTAAGATTTATTCACTTACTACAAGTTGGGCCTATCGGCCCAACTCTCCGCGTCGCGAACTAAATCTCTATTTTTCGGGTCACACAAAAAAGTATCGGGTATGTCGAGTCGGGTCAGGTCATCAACCGACCCAACCATAAAAAATTCAAGACATATGTAACAAGAATGTTACCTAACAACAACAACCCCCACCCAACCCATAATTTTGACTTTCAAGAGCATCTCTTTGGGCAAGCATTCCGAACAATTTTTCTAGTTGTGATAATAGTTTATTCATGGACGACGGATCTCGCCGGTGAAGTCCGATAGAGATCGGGGTTGCTGAGGATTAAATTCCATGGGAGAGATGAGTCATTGGATCGAGATCACTTGTCTATATAAATACACTTCGGGACTGGTCATTCTCCCTGACCTAGGTCAAAGGTCAGGGAGACTCGAAAGCTTGTTCCCCAATAGAGAAGTGACCTGCGGATGGGGCAATGGATGTTTTTGTTAACTGGATGGAAGGGGCTCCCTTTTGTCCCTTTCACTCGTCTCTCCCTCTTGTCGGATTGACGTGAAAATGGCCTATCATTCATAACTCCCATCATCGATGCCCAACTTATTACTCTGCCCCCCATAATTGTGCTCTACTCGTCTTTCTGATGGAGCACCATGCCCGTGAACCTTCGTCTCTTGAAAAGGGTCATTCTCGTCCGACATAGGTACGAGCAGTCCAGGATCCATCCAAATTCTACCTATTGAAATTGATTCTCTAATTTTTAGAACCCGAAATCTACCATGCACGCTCGACAACCCGAAACTCACCCTGTCGCGTGTTTCAAGGTCCATTCCATGATCAACCAAGGTTCTAGGTAGGTTTCCTAATTTTTAAAATCTGAAACCTACCATGCATACCATAAAACGTGCAATCTGATTGGTTCCCGTTGGTCTGATATTCAGTTCTAACCCAAAACCATGCTCATCCCTACTTCAACGTGCAAACCGTTGCTCATTTTCATATGGTTACTCTCGTTTCGAGCATTCTTCAAAACTCCTATAGCTTTTAAGACCCGCATACATCGAAGGTTCAAGTGGCATTATGCGTACCACGACATCATGCACTCGACCTTAATTGAATACTCAAACAAGTTAAAACATTGGGTATGAAAAAAGGGAGGAAATTTATGCGGATAGTTGTTATGCGATGGTACGTCACGAGTAGGCCTTCACTATCGCGTGGTTCATCGGGGATGCAGAAAAATAAAATATGAACTGGGATTATCCAGTCAACTTGGAATTATATTTCCTGCCATAAATCGACTTTGATATTGAAGGGCGGATGTGGCCGCTGGCCTGTCCATGGACATATCAGATCACATGCTCTTGTGTCCGTTTTCATCAAAGATCTGCATGTGGGACGAGGAAGATGGATACGGGAGTGGAGATGGATAGCAGAAGATTGCCTTGGCCATAAAACCATGCGAGAGCAAGAGACTCTGCTGAAGGGCCACATGAATCTGTCCCCACCTTGCTTTTCTTTTGGGAATTATGGGGGAATCTTAGAATTATATTTTCAAATAATTTTAAAGAAAGAAAACTGAAACTCATAGCTAGCAGCGCTGCTCAAGGGTCTTTAGAGCTCCAAAACCCATTTCCATGTCCACCGATATCTGTTTATATTATTGTGAAGCTAATTTTTAAAACAAGCGTCTAACCGCAAAAATGTCATACTCGACCTTTATTAAATTCAAACTATATCATTAATAGAAATCCAAAAAAAAGAACCTTTTTATTACGAAACAATCATTTTCGTTCATTTCACAAAGCAGCCTTTAAGGCGGCATGCGCGAAGAATAAAATTGTGCATGTGCTGCGTGCGTATTTGAGGTCTAGTCAACTATCGAGTAAGAAAATTTTCGGCAATTTAAAAAGGAGGAAGGAAAAACGAGAGGGGCAAGTTCTTGCTACAAGCTAAAGAATATCTCATGTCTTAAAAAAGGCATTTCATTTCGGGGCATATCAAAGGCGGTTTACGAGTCTCACGTGCTCAATTGAACCCGGATCATATTCTTTTTACGGCGCTCCGCGTCTCCCCGTGCGTATAGATCACCCGAATGCAGCTCGATTAGCCACCCCTCGATTGCCCAAAAAAAAAAATGGCAATGACTTAAAAGAATGAAGCGGAAAGGGCAAAAGACTCTCTGCCACTAAAACTTTGAAGGTGGGCAAATGAGAAATATTCTAGCTGAGTGTCGACGGGGCCAAAACACATGCAATGACTGCGATTTATGAGGAACATCATCTGCCCGATCTTTGTCGAACCGTTTGGATGGGAAGAGGGAAACCAAGCATCTCCAGACACGCGAACCCACCCCATTCTTCATGACAGCACGCCACGCCTCAGCAAAATTCAAAGAAAGAAACAGCTTTTTGAGGTTTCCCGGTCTCGAAGCAAAACAACCCCCCACTTCCTTCCTTTTTTTTTTTTTTCAAATGCCAGTACTCCACGTCTAAAAGCCGTAACACTCGATGGTAAGAGAGAAAGAGATGCTTTGATATCCCAGAGGCCAACAACTGCAACAACCGACTTTAACTACCTCTCGTCTTGAAAAGAAAAGAAAAGAAAAAAGCGACAGTAAGTTCATGATTAAATTGCAGGGACAAAAGATCAGCGGGACAAGCAATTATAACGACAAATCAATCCGGAAAATAATTATGTGGACCAAACGTCCAGATGAATTATAGTGCTATGCTTCCTTTTATCGTACGGTGTCTACAGCTAATAATCCACCCCCGATCGTTCAATTTCTCAGAAAGTAAGGCCATGCGCGAGCATATTAAGTGATCCGTTATAATTGAGTTCGAATCTTGTTTGAGTTTTGCAAAGCGGGGTGCAAACTCGAAGCCGGCATTTGCAAGGGACTGGTCACGTTGGTATTGCGCTCACTGATGCCATTCGAGTCACGGCAGGCCGGCCTATCCTTAACGCTCTCTAAGTGATGTTCCGACTCGTGTTGCGTCAACTTAGGATCATCGGTGAATAAACTCGTTTGAACAATTTGAGCAGCCCGTCCACAATTTTAAAGCGGCTTAAATACAATGATTAATCAAGATATAATGTAATTTATCAGTAACACGAGATTGCAAGAACACGTGATGTGTCCTATAGAAAGTATAAAAGGATGCGGGATTTTTTTGCGAAAGAGTTTTGATATTAAAAGATATACAAAATCTAATTTTTTGAAGGGTTTCGTGTTAACGAACGCCTCCGAGGTACTTATTAAGGATACTTTATTTGGAATAATTCGATTTTTAAGACAATGACCGTGCATAGCCGTGTCGATCTGCAACCCCATGCATATGCCCCCATTATGGCCCGTAGTAACTAGCCGTTACGGCGGTGCCCTGGGCCGGACCGTGCGGCGTGCCTTGCCGGCCCGGGCCGCCCCCCCCGCCCCAGCCCGTTTGCATCACTTCCACTGCACCTCCCCGGTCGACCTTTGGCATCGGGAGAGTGAAAGAATTAGGTGTTACCGGAGAGGAAAATGTTGACGAGCGCACGTACGATGCCTGGGTCACCTAACACGCGCTCGGGAGAAGGTGAGGGACAAAAATCAACAACTGGTCCGTGCCTTTTGCATTCAATTCGTCAAACCCTTCGCCCGCATGATTCCATTGAGTTCGAATTTGATTACTCACCAACCCCTTCACGCCCATCTGCTTTTCCACATTTAAAAGTTGCACACGGCCTTGAACCCCGGCCCGACAACTCCGTACACTAAAACGAAATCCGTATCCAACGAATGCAACTTCCGACCAGTGTTATTCACCGGGCACTGTAAGAATTCGATCCACGAAATGAATAAATACATCGTACGGGCTTGTCACGGGAGGGACGCACCGAAGGGAAAAAATCATTAAGTGCTCCTAGATCATACTTATTCGTTTCTTTACACGTGATGTGAGCCTCACTAAAGTAGAATCTAGACATATATGCGAGAGAGTCGCTACTATGTTCTCGAACTAAATATAGTAACATCTACGATGTTGTTAGAGATAATTGGAGATAATTAGATATATTCAATGATCCCGTTGATTTTGTACATCTCTCAGGATCGTGTGTATCTTGATTGATATGTATTTGTTATGGCATATCAAAAGATAGTGAAAATTCTCGGATTCACGTTTCAGCATTAATTCTCAAGTAAAGTCGTCATTCGCGCGCAACTTATGGTCATGAAGTACTGAAACCGAGCAAAGCGTGGGATTTTGGCAAGTCGTGTGAAAAACCAAAGGTACAAGCTTTCTACATGTTTCTTTCGGTGGTTTTTGTGGTGAAAGAGGCCATGGTTCGTTCAAAAGAGGTGGAGCTCATCAAGGGCCGGGCTCACTTTTCTCCAACCAACGACTTTTGCTCGTAGGGCCGATCTTGTCGAAAGTTGGCAAGTTAAGGTTCGAATTGTCCACGAGAGAGGCTAATATTGTGCCGATTGGATTGCAAAAGCCCATAAGCTAAGGTCCCTCCCTCCTAATCAGCTTTACAACCCATTTGAACCCCTTTGAAATCTGCTTTGTTTAGACGCTAATCTCGTTGTTGTTCTTCTGTTTCTGCGATTCAAATGAAAAAAGGAAAAAAAAAAAGTTCGAAGTTCAGTATTGTTGCGAGTAAGAAGCAAATGGGACAGGGCGACAGGTATGGCTCTTTCAGGCCCACGGGACTGGTACTACTTGATTCTGGGGGACGAAGGTTGGTAAGGACATGCTCATTGGCCCAAAGGTCCCTCCGATTCGAGCTGAACCACAAGAGATTGCCAACTTAGTTCCCCATCAAAGCCCATTTGCCAGTTTTGCTTTGTAATTTCGTCTGTCTTGCCTGTTTTTTAGGCCTGCTATGTTCTTCAAACCAATTACTTGATACGATCTTCGAAGTGGATCCTGCACACCTTATCGCGGGATCTTGCGTGTAGGCTGTGAAGATTGGCTAATGTACAGCTAGAATTTTTTACCACTCATGGTAGTAAAAATCAAGCTGATGTGAATGCCGTAAGAGTTTCCGGAAATAAATAAATTAATAAAAGAGTTATGGATGGAAATGATGTTTGTTATTTTTACTCCTCTGCTACTGCTACGCCCTAAACGATATAGATGACTTATTAAGCACTCCAGATTTAGCATTCTATTGGATTAACTGTCCATATCCGTAGTTCTTTCTTGATCTGTCAAATGCCAGACTTTTCGCATTCCAAAATTGACGTTCAATTTGCCTGAACACAAACTTCCCTCTGACTTTCATGGCTCCCAAGACAGGAGGAATAAAGATGAAAAGGCTACGGAATTGACAGATTTCCCGATGACGCGAACGAAGAGGTATGAATGTTTCGTCCTTTCTTCTTCTTCTTAGCCGCCGGGTTTGATCCTAGTGCGCAACTTGTTGGCCACGCAATGCTTTGATATCCTCAAGCTCCCTTGAGAATAAACAGGGCGAGTTCTCTCATCGTCTCGAGCAACGCCGAGTATTTCGTTTCTTGGATCGTTGCGCTACATGAGGATGATCGCATCGTGCATGCCGGGAAGAGCTCGAGGATAGGGAAGAGATGCGAAAAGCACTCGTCGCTCGGTGTCGGAATCGGTTGTGGTTGGTCATCTTGGGTGTCTTTCTCCTTTGGTTCGCATTGGTTTCGCTGTTCCATGCGAATCCCATTCATTTAGTGAATTATAGATCCATATATGTCGCCGAGAGTTACACTCAGAACAACATCGTATGGAGCGATGATGCAAGTACTAAAGGCGAGATTGGAAGACGGTTCGAGGGCCTACAATTTAAGGAAGATGCTTCGGATAGGTCCTCTGTCGAAGAAGGCCTTGTTCACGCGAATACTGAAGGCGAGATTGGAAGACCATTTGAGGGCGTAGAATTTCAGGAAGATGCTTCGGACAGTTCCTCTGTCGAAGGCCTTGTTCATGCAAATACTAAAGGTGAGATTGGAAGACGGTTCGAGGGCCTAGAAGTTCAGGAAGATGCTCCGGATGGGTCCTCTGTCGAAGAAGGCCTTGTTCATGCGAATAATAAAGGCGAGATTGGAAGACCATTTGGGGGCGTGGAATTTCAGGAAGATGGTTCGGACAATTCCTCTGTCGAAGTAGGCCTTGTTCATGCAAATACTAAAGGTGAGATTGGAAGACCGTTCGAGGGCGTAGATGTTCAGGAAGATGCTCTAGATAGGTCCTCTGTCGAAGAAGGCCTTGCTCATGTGAATACTAAAGGCGAGATTGGAAGACCGCTCGAGGGCATAGAATTTCAGGAAGATGCTCCGCACACTTCCTCTGTCGAAGGCGGCCTCGTGCGCAAGACTAATAGTTTGCTTCGCAGTTCGGAGATGGCAGAAGAAAAGGCAGCTAGGCAAGATGGAGATTCGATGTCCTGCGAAGGGCGATACATTTTCGTTTACAGGCTGCCAAGGCAATTCAATGTGGACCTGCTCAGGCATTGCCGGTCGCTTAGTAATTGGACGGATATGTGCGACACGTTGGCAAACCATGGTCTCGGCCCTCGGCTTCCTAACTCCAATAAGGTTCTAGGAAACACTGGCTGGTATGACACTAATCAGTTCTCATTGGAGGTCATTTTTCACAACAGGATGAAACAGTACAAGTGCTTGACCAATGACCCCTCGGTCGCTTCGGCAATTTTCGTACCCTATTATGCGGGCCTCGATGTGGCGAGGTACCTGTGGGATGCTGACAAAAGCTTGAGAGATGCTGGTCCGTCCGATCTAGTCAGGTGGCTCAGGAGAAGACCCGAGTGGAAAGTCATGGGGGAAGGGATCATTTCTTAGTCGCCGGGAGAATTGTATGGGATTTCAGGAGAGAAAATGAGGAACCCCCCAACTGGGGTAACAATCTCGTGGTTTTGCCGGAATCGATGAACATGACCATACTAGTGCTCGAATCGTCGCTTGTGCCTAGAGCTAACGATTTCGCTGTCCCGTACCCCACCTACTTCCACCCTTCGAAGGACGTCGAAGTACGCCAATGGCAAAGAAGAATGAGAAGCCTAAAAAGGCCTTACTTGTTCTCGTTCGCCGGTGCTCCGAGGAAAAACTTACGCAACTCTATCCGTAACGAGATCATCAGCCAATGCCGTGCTTCGAGAAGGAGATGTAACCTGTTGGAATGCAGTTCCAGGGGAAAACAGTGTTACAATCCGATTTTCTTGATGAAGCTGTTTCAGAGTTCCATCTTCTGCTTGCAACCTCCCGGGGACTCGTACACCAGAAGGTCAGCCTTTGACTCGATGCTGGCAGGGTGCATCCCTGTTTTCTTCCACAGCGGTTCGGCTTATGACCAATACAAGTGGCATCTGCCCGGTGATCACTCCAAATATTCCGTGTTCATACCTGAAAATCTCGTGAAGGATGGGAAGGTCGCCCTCGAGAAGCTGTTGCTTCATATCCCAAGGAAGGATGTATCTGCCATGCAAGAGGAGGTGATACGGCTCATCCCGGCGATTCTGTATGCGGATCCGACGTCGGAACTAGAGACCCTCGAAGATGCATTTGATCTATCAGTTAAAGGGGTTCTTGAGAGGATCAAGAGGATCAGAGAAGAGACTTTAGGCTAGAGGAACTTCATTTAATCTTTAGATGTTACTTTTTAACGGGGAACCTTAGATTTTTTGGCATGTAGAAAAGACTTTATCATTCTGCTGTACATTCGGTCCCAATAATAAGAACAGGAGGAAGTAGCAATTTCCATCTACTTACGGAGATTTCCACTCATCGCTGCTTTTGTTCATTCATATACAAACCAGTCGTCCGATCTCTTCCATTTTCATATCACCATTACAAAGATAATATATCTATTAATTCAACACAGGTCAACAACGCGTTTGTAGTCCAACGGTTAGGATAATTGCCTTCCAAGCAATAGACCCGGGTTCGACTCCCGGCAGACGCAGTTAGACTCTACTTTGTTGGCTTTTCTTCTGCATCTCTAACATTTTCATTTTCACTCTGTGTCTAGACGACGTCGTACGAGGACAAAACAATGCCGGAAATGTCAAAAAGTGCTGCCCCCGTATTTCTGCTTTCCTTTCCTTTCTGGGCACGACATCCACAACCAATCATACATCCCCCAGAAAAATATCCACCGGGCCCAATCGAAATGCAATTTGATACGTTTCGGATGATCCGATGTGATGGATTTGATATGATTGCCTGCTAACGATGAAGACCCAACTTCCCCCTCGCGAGCCGGATATTATTATCATTTGCCGCCGACATCAAAACCCGAGCCCCCATCCGTCAGGGCCATTCCCGTCTTTGCACCACGCAATCAGACGATGGGGAAAGAGAGCCCTCCGTCCACGCCACTCCTACTTTGTGGCCGAGACGAAATCGCACTTGATTCTCAGAAAGACGCGAGTCCTTCCCAACCTCACGATTAGAGAATCAGTTTCATGGTCGGCACGAGCTCCTCCGCCACGCCTCGGGCCATCGGGCCTAAGGCCGCCGGGCTCTCCCGGGGAATCCCGGTCGCCGGGGCCCCAGTTTCCGTTCGGATCCCGACGCGGTGCCTCGGGATCGCCACCTGCAAGCAGAGTGAGCTCGGCCTCGCCGCCGAAGCTCCGTCCTGCATATACGTCGGCCCTATCGAGACGGCCAGTAAGGAGACTCTTGAAGCTCTCTATCGTCAGGTAGCAGCTCGGTGCGATTGTTTGCTTTTGCTTCTTTTCTGGAGGAATGAATTAATCGTGCGGTGAGGATACCAGTCGAATTGTAGTTAAAGACGTATATAGGTTCGTTCATCGATGTCCTAACTCAGTTCATGACTTGCTCGATACTATTTCTTTTCACGTGTTCTGGTCGTTCGTTAAGAGCACAATTGGACTGATCTCTAACATCTGTCGTCGGACTGTTTGCTTGTGAAAATCAAATTCCAATGGTTGTTGGGGTGCGTTAGCTAATTTCAAAGCTTCTGAGTTTGGGAGTTTCTTTCCAATCAAATCGTTCTGTTAGAATTTATCGTTTTAATGATCCGTGACAGTCTGAGAGGAATTCACGTCTTTGTCTTTGTCCTAGGCACGAGATGCGTACTACAACGGCAAGCCTCTCATAGTCGATGATATGTTTGATAGAGTGGAGGTAACACTAGTACAGCATTTCGATTTGCAACAATTTAGTTACAATGCTGATATCGTCGTCTTCTTCTTCTTCTTCTTCCCCTCTCTTGGAGTCTTGGTTTTCTCCTTTCTTACATAATGATTCTGAACAGTTAAAACTCCGGCGGTACGGTTCCGATTCAGTTGTCAAGTATCCTCGCTGCAGTCTCAGGCGACAATCAGTGTATGCAGATGCAGAGGTAATCATCTCTGAACTTTCATATGCAGCAAAATGTTTAGATGTAGCATGGAATGCCTACATTGTACCTATATTTCTTTGGTTGAATCCATAATGAATTAGTTCTTGGCAAAATGATTGGCATGATTCAGTTACCTAAATTTCACATGCATGTAGGGGTGCGCACATGTGCACTCTGTGATTGGTTATCCACCAACCATTTGTGAGAACTAGCCTTGTCTGCATTATTCATCCTCTTCCGATTTCACGATTCTGGAGGAATCATCTTACCATTCATTTCGGCATTTTCTCCATCTTTTTTTCGGACGCCATGCTGTAGTTCGGGAACAATTATGAAATTTCCCTGTCCACCTCTCTTTCATGGTAGAAATCTAGAATCTTTCTGTGAGGCTGTTAATAAATTTTAATTTATAAAAAGGTGCTTTGCATTTTTTCTTCACTAAAAGATTGATTGACATGGACGTAGGGCAGGAAGATTTGTCTCAGGCTTTCGCCCTTGCCAGCATATGGATTCTGTTTCTGGCATTTGGAGGCTCAGCATTTATTGTGCCAGTAGTTTACACTGTTGGCCTGGCTTATCAAGATGCATATGATTTGGGGATTTACCATGGCATCCAACCCTCTGAACTAGGATTTCTCTCTGCGGTTAATGGTGTTCTTCTCATGGCATTTGGATCAGTTGTCGGATATCCAATTGTTTCAGCTTCTGGTAATATTCCTTTGCCCAATGTTTCGCGAGAGTTTCAGATTTTTCTTGTCTTTTCCTTTGGTAGCAAATTGCCTTTCTTCTGTCGTTTTTTCTCTCGACAAGTCTCAATCATAATTTTTATAATCATCTTCTGGAGTATGGTGCTCTTATATTTGGACATACTACTCCATAATTATTGGCATGGTTTAATAAGCTGAATGCGGTAACATGAGTCATGAGGTACTTCTTGGGTACTTGGACAAAAATTAGATTGTTATTGTGGTCAGCACATGGATTACTGGACTTATGATAACATGTCAGGACAGCTGATTTATTTGTAAATGAACTTTCAAAGAAGCAGGAGCATTAGATATACACGTGACTGATTAAAATTCCAACTGGGTTGATTTCCAAAGCGCTTAGAAACATAAGCAGTGATCTATATTGTTGAGGACCATGTTCAGGTTAGCATAACTTTGAGGGCTACAATTTGAGGAAGATGATTGTTTGATGTGTCTCTTTCCTTGCATGTCGATGAACAACAGTTGTTAGTATTGCATACAATGTAATCATCCTGTTAAATTCTTTGAACAATATAGTTCTTTCATGGTTATTGCACAGAGAATCATTTACGCTGTCCTTTTCTTCTCATAGTTGGAGTGCTTCAGGGTTTATGGAGGAAAGACCTGGCAGCTTTGAGAGGGGCTTGTCCAAATTGTGGAGAGGAGGTATTTCTTGGCATGTCTTTTGACTGTGTTTGGTCTAGAAGTGATTGGATCACTGTGCTTTGCTTTTCACTTTTCTTCAAGTCTACATCTGCAATAGCAACTGCTTCTTGATTTCAGATCAGAACTATATGTAGCCCTTGCAATATGTATCTAGTCGCTGCTTCACATTGTGCCTTTTTCAGGTTTTTGCATTTGTGAGGTCAGATCAATCTGGTAGCTCAACTCATAGAGCTGATTGTCATGTTTGTGAATGCACGTTTAGAGTTCAGCACCAAGATTGAGGTACGAACATGCATGTTTATTAACTGATCCTATCATGTTTTCTTTGGTTTGGTCATTTTGTTCCATCTTCCCTTTGGATGTGTGGGTTCTCGGCATAGGAATAAAATGGTTATAACCTGTATCACTTGGGGAAGTGGCTCCTTGATTTCTGTGATTGTTTCACATAGGCAATTCAAAAACTCTTGGATGCTTTCCTAATGTGCGGATATATTCAGGGAGCAACGGTTCTAATGATGTTGACTTAGCCACCATTATCATGTCCAATCATAACATTGAGAACTTGAGTTCAAATGACCCTTGAAAGATTTCCGGTATTTTGCAAGCGATTATTGAAGTGAAAAGGATTAAGAGAACTTTTTCACTGTATGGTTTCTTAACTTCCTTCCCTAATCTTACTGGTAGCAATCTGAAGACCTAAAACATATAATGGGTGAAGAAGGAGGAATTCCTCTTCGTGAATCTATGTACCAAAAGTCAGCAAATTTTCTCTGAAATTGCACTGGTCCTACCCCGGAAAAATATTGACGAATGTTCCAGTACAGCATATCATTTAACATTATGGGCGGGTGAAAGAAGAACAAGATGGTTCGTTAAGCTATGCTGTAACCTGAGAGCTCCAGCATTTTTTTCTCTGAGTACTTTTACATGCATCGAATAATTGTATGTCTTCATCATGCAGCAACCTATCCTCTAATATTAGGCAGACGATGGGTTCCACGGTCGTGTATATCTTGTTTCTCGGATGAGGCAGGACCCGAGGTCAAAAGATGGATCTGAAATGTCTTCCAAGCATATTGAACTGTCATTGCTTTTTGCACAGCGGCGGAACTTCTTCATTTATGTCCAGGTCGGTGGGTTTGTCGAAATTGGCTTACCTTAAAAGGCAATGGTATTGCGTATGAAATACCGAGCTTCTGATACGAAGAATAGTTACGCTGTAGCCGGCCCTTTTAGGACACAATTGTAATCAGGGAAATAATAGTCGGGACAAGGTTCAACATCCCTTCGTAGTGTGTTCTGGAACATCAAAATTTTGAAGTACTGGTATAAAGAGTTAAAATTGATTTTACTTAGTACTTTTCTCAGTTTCTTTGTCTTACGTGGGCAGAAATCCACGTAGCGTTTTTTTTTTCTCTAATATCGTTGTGTGAGACTTAAAAAATATATACAAGAAATTAATGTGGTATTTTCCGTCGCAACTTAAAACTTCACGGAGGTAACGGAAAAATTCAAATGCATAAAAGGCTCAACTTTTGGAATTATTAAACCTAAGAAAAAAAAAAGTTTTAAAATATTAATTATATTGTCGAGACAAATTTTAGAAATTATACAGTAATTTTGTCCATTTGAATTAGGGTTTTTCACCAAAGTTGAAAGTGCATTTCACTCCTATCATGACAAAACTCACAATTATCCTCTTCACCTTTTTTTAATTGACTTTAAGTTGCATCTCTCATCTACGCGTAATTTATTAAATTGCCATTTCATTTCTAAACTACTCCCATCGCCAAAAAAAATCCTACACTCCGCGACAAAACCACCACAACGTCTCTTCCTCTCCATCGATGGTAGCTTGATTCGGTGGCCCTGGCGAGCTCTACTATAGGGGCTCCACGGCTCATGAGCCAGTTGCCGAGGTTTACGCCGATTAGCTTCTTCACTCAAGACCGATGCACGGCCTGGGCTGCAATGTGGGCTCGTATGGCCCACTATCACAAGCAGTGAATAATTCAGGTGACCACGACTGTGGTTCAAGGTCGGCTCAAGGTCGACTCGCACGAGGGCGTGTTGCGTCAGCATCAACGTTGGTGGACTCCTGATAATTACCGTTGTGTTGTAAAATTTGAAATACGAGGCTGTCGTCGTCGACATTGGGGAATTTGGGGGGGGGGGGAAGACCTCCTGATGATTATCTTATCGTGTTGAAATTTTGATAGAGAATTTTGCAATTATCACTTGTTTTTTAACTTTTGCCACCGGACATACTTAAAGATTATGCGTTGTTGCGACCCGTTCCATACACAAACTGAATTCTCCCACTAATCCAAGCCCAATACAAGCCTAAGCCTAAGCCCATCAAGCCCAGCCGCTTCCCATTGATTCCAAACGCCGCCCTGGTGTAGGGGAAGCCCCGATTCACGCGCCATCGCTTCGCGTGCAATACACGTCCGGGATCTTTTCTCCAGTCTCGCGTTGTTTGCTAGCTAGACTCAAGGTGCATGACAACGTTTCTATTTCTGTTTCTGTTCCAAACCTATTTCAGAAATAGGTTTAGAAAGAAACTCGTTTGGCAACGCAAATTATTTTCTATTTCTAGAATAAAAATTTGTCCAAAAATAAATTTTGGCCCAAAATAGAAACAAAAATTTTTGTTCTGCAAAATAGAAAATCTATTTCTGTTCCAGAAATTATTCTGGAACAGAATGGTTCTCGTCAACGCTACAACGACCCAAGCCTGAGCTGGCCCCATTCTTTTGAAATTTTCAATTCGCCAATAGGCAGAAAATCTCGCACGAAGCGAGCCCCAAAAATAGTCTTTTCGGGAGAACAAGAAAACGATAATACGAAAAAAAAAAAAAAAAACAAAAAACGCCAACGAGTGCTCGCTGTTCCTGCATCATCCCCTATCTCCTACGATATATTTGTTCTAATTCTCTCTTTCTCTCCCTTTCTCTCTCTTGGTTTCTCTGGAATATCGCTCGCGTCTCCGATCTCTCTCTCTCTCTTCTGGTCCAACTGCTTTCCGACCTATGTCGTGAATCAGGTTAGTCGCGAGCTCGTCGCTCGATAGAGGAATGGGTGGAGTCGAAGAAGAATCAGAACAAGGCTTCTTCGCACCATGAGCTCCGCTTGTCGAGTTCGGCAACAGCGTGCACAGATCTGTCAACGGGTAATATTCCTCTCCCTCCTCCTTTTCTTCTTCTTCGCGTCTTGCTCGATCTCGATTCTCGAGGCTCGTGATGGTTTGCGTGGGTGTATAGGTCGTTTCTCTGAGCGGCGATCAGGTCTTGCTCTTCCCTTACTTGCGTTGTCGAGGGTTCTGGGAGTGAATAATTCGACGTGTTTGGTGCTTGATCTAGTTCAGTGATTTTTAGGCCTCGGTGTGTTGTTCCCGTGCGATGGATATTTATAAAGTAGTTTGCTGCTCCTTTTTGCGTTTTTCTGTTGTTTGGATCGGGACACTACGAGCTGGTTTCGCGTATTTCTGCCATCGTTTGCCTACGGTTAGCCGAATTGACGCTGTTGTTTTGAGTGGCTACTGTTGGTTGTGTTTGTAATTAAGTAGGGAGATTAGATTTGACGGAAGGATGCGGCTCGTTAGTTCTGTTTGCACCTCTATCACCGTGGATCCGAAAAAGTTGAAGACTTCTTTGTAAATGGTTATGATCTGATAATCAGTTTGCTTTTATTGTACATGCATGAATATTGAATTGACTTATTTAATCTCTTAATTGGAAGACGCAAGAACTTTATGAACTGGCTTGATGGAGCATCTGGCTTAAAGTGACTTTTTTTTTTTTCATAATTTTTACTTTCGCTTCATGGTTAGCTTCAGTCCTTTTATTATGCAGTGAAATTTATTTAAGATGTGCATTTCCAATATGTATGCATGTCATATGTGTTTGGGACCTGGTTTTGAGTATTTAGCGGAATGTGTGACATCTTTTGAGCCTTCTTTTTCGTTTTGAAACACTCAAAGCCATCTTGTGGGAGAAAATGTACACGTCCTAAAACACCTTCTCAAGTTCCTCTTGATAGGTGTTTCACATGCTGAAAAGCATAGCGAATTAATAGCCGTAAGATCAAAAAATGATTATATTGCTTATTATTGCTGGTGTACCTTGTCAACAATTGTTATTCTTGTCATCCTTATGATGAATCAATTGCTTGATATAAGTATTGGAGACGTGGTATTGGGTTGTGTATAATCCTTCTTATTTCATCCAGATTGCTCGGCTATGAAGGTTTAGAAGTCATCAATCCGGAGGGAGGCAAAGAAGATGCAGAAGAGGAAGCTCAGAAAGGTAGATGGAAGCAGGAGGTATGTTTCTACTTTATCTCTCTCTGCTGGTTTTTGGATCTGAAGGAACACCGTCTAAAGATCTTAAGGTTTCTCTTGTTTGCAACTTCTCTTATAAGACTCAGTCCGAGTTGTGCTTCTCATGCACTGAGTCTCTGAAGGAAGAAGTTACGTGTCTTATGAGTTATAATTCTGTTATTAAAATATTGTTGCCTGGCTGCCTAATAGGTGTTATTTCTTTTGTTCATGTGCATTTAGCGGTACAACATTTAGTTTGACATGTCTTAAGAAAAATATCATCATGTTTTAGAAAACTATGTTTTTTCCTTTCTAATGTCAATATTTTCCCTTTCTTTCAAGGATCGAGATGGTTACTGGAAGATGATGCAAAAATATATTGGCTCAGACGTCACGTCAATGGTGACTCTTCCTGTTCTTATATTTGAACCAATGACAATGCTCCAGAAAATGGCAGAGGTTTGAATTTCTTTTTCGGGAGGAAACTCGTGTTTTCTGTTGTTTCATTTGTTCTACCACTTTTCTCCCTTGTGTCTAATGGCACAAAATATGCACCAACTTGACAGTTAATGGAATATTCACATTTATTGGATCGGGCGGATGAATGTGAGGATCCATACATGCGATTGGTCTATGCAGGTAATTGTCCTTTGCATTTTCATCTTATTAACCATTGCAAATGCTGTCTGGTAAATAATTGAGTTCTTCAAAAACATTTTCAGCATCATGGGCTATATCAGTCTATTATGCCTATCAAAGGACATGGAAGCCTTTCAATCCTATCCTTGGGGAGACTTATGAATTGGTGAATCATAACGGCATTACGTTTATTTCTGAGCAGGTCAGTGTTTGAAATAGTCATCCCCCGGAGAATTTTGCCATTAATAGCTATTAACTTCTTGTCTATCCTCCTTACCCCAAAAAAAAAAAAAAAAACTTCTTGTCTTATCCTTACCCAAAAAAAAAAAAATTCTTGTCTTAGGCATTTACTTGTTTCAGCAGCCTTTGACTTATCAGTGTTGTTTCTTCTGAATGGTATCATGTCCTGAATCATTTCATGGAGAGTGACCAGATTGTTAGAAAAAAATCTGCACTCCTATTTGTAATGCCACGTTATGTCGGTTTTCAGTAATAAATATTTTCTCTGTTCGTTTCAGGTCTGTCATCATCCTCCAATGAGTGCCGGGCATGCAGAAAATGATCATTTCACGTATGATGTGACATCAAAATTAAAAACCAAATTCTTAGGGAACTCTGTTGATGTTTATCCTGTGGGAAGGTATGGATTATTTTCTCTTTGCATGTAAATTTTTCCATTTAAATTTTCTTGATGCAAGTGTTTCAGTAATTAGGACATCTAATCTTTTTCATGTGCATGCGATACATTCATTATTCTTGACGCTTGAAGAACCTATATTTCATCAGTAATAATTTACTTTAACCAGTGGTCAATCCTTATCACTGCCTAATTGGGGATGTTTTGCAAGCTGCACTTCATTTGTTACTGAATTGGAGTTGGTAATTGCTTGTGGTTCGACTTTTGTTCTCGTGCTGGACCAGTGATTTATTGTCCATTGTGCTTAGAAGAGGATTGAGCTTTGTTGCACATCTTATGGCATACTCCTAAAGCCCTTAATGATGGATAAGTGATTATTTGATTGCAGAACGCGTGTCACTCTTAAACGAGATGGTGTGGTTTTAGATTTGGTGCCACCCCCAACGAAAGTTAACAATCTGATTTTTGGACGGACATGGGTTGACTCTCCTGGGGAGATGGTCTTGACAAATATGACTACTGGAGACAAAGTCGTTCTGTACTTCCAACCATGCGGGTGGTTTGGGTAATTAGCTGCTCTGTATTGTTGTACCACTGTATTTTCTTTTGTATTGTTGGTGGGCTGTTCATTGTTGTAGATCTATCATAGTATCCCTTATAGGAAGTGTCTCATGTCCGTGAAGTTGTTAGAAAGTCGTTTTAGTTACCTGTCTGCCTCCCCCTCCCCAATAAAATATACACACAAAAATATGTGTGCGTGTGTAATATGTTAAATTCGTTTATCACTGGTCCAGCTCATGAATTACAATTCATTGCAGAGCTGGTTGCTATGAGGTTGATGGTTACGTTTATAATGCCGCTGAAGAACCAAAAATCTTGATGACAGGGAAGTGGCATGAGTCGATGAGTTATCAACCATGCGACATGGAAGGAGAGCCTCTTCCAGGCACAGAATTAAAAGAGGTTTGAACAGGGCAATGTCTTTTTTTTTTTTTCAAAATACTTTCCTCTATGAACGGCCCTGTTCCTTGTTCTACTCCACTGTTAAGGTTGTCATGGTAAATAGCAATACTGCCTGTCTCCTTTCCATGTCACCCACTTCTACCTTCATTTGGACTGTTTCCTAGTAGGGTTGAACTAAGGGGGTGTGGAAGCTCACAACATGAGTGAAAAACTGGAGAGAGAATTGAATCAAGGGGCAATGGTGTTGATGTTCATACGATAATGCCAAACTTTCTCCACAAGAGGAATCTACCATATCTGTTTGTTTGTGACATTCAGCTACTTTCTATTTGCTGTTATTCTCTGTTAAAAAAATTTGAGAGTTCATGGTTCTTTTTACAGTTTCCAGCCATGCCTTCACAAATCTCTCTTTGCCCCTTTGGGCATAAAATACTGTAAATTGATCATTTCCATTGGTTCTGCACTCCACTGTCATCTTGCTGATACTCATTTGTTGAGCTTGTCTACCTAATTGCTCACTATTGGGAGCATGGTTCTTGTTCAATTAACTTATGAGATATATTCAGCAACTAAAAGCTTTGCTATTGCATGCGGATGTTATTTCAACCTAGGTCCCTAACACACTTCCCCCACCCATAACTGGGAAAATGAAAAGGTAGATAAGATGGAAGAGAATGAGCGAAAAAAACACATAAATGCACTTCTTTCCTATGTATCTGACAATGGGTGCAGTTGTGTGAGAGGCAGCTCCAGAGCATGAGTACTACTGTGTTTTTCGAGGTTATTTCCTTATGTTGCTTATGCCTCTGTACTCTCGGATTTGAGCTTTCACTAACCATGTAGGTGCTTTCACCTTCAGTACTTCTTAGCTGTTAAAAGCATTGCTCTTATTGACCAAAGTTTCTTCCTCTTATCGTTTTCGATAAACTATTGACCAAATGTTATTGCTCTCTATAGGTTTGGCATGTTGCCGAAGTTCCAGCTAATGACAAATTCCAGTATACTTATTTTGCGCACAAATTGAATAGCTTCCAGACTGCTCCTAAGAAGTTGCTCGCATCAGATTCTCGTTTACGTCCTGATAGATATGCACTTGAGAAGGGTGATCTGTCCAAAGCTGGCACTGAAAAGAGCAGGTCTCTCTCTCTCCCCCCCTATCTCTCTCTATGTGATGGTGGAAACCATCAATAAAGAATTCCTCGGACTTAAATTGGCATTTATTGTGGACAAAATTTTGGAACCGAATTACACGGGTGCTGCAAATTCTCCTTTTTAGTGATTCACCAAGCCCTTATGTTTTCTTTTTGCTTGTCTTGCAGATTGGAGGAGAGGCAAAGAGCCGAAAAGAGAGAACGAGAGTCCAAGAATCAGAACTTTACCCCTAAATGGTTTGATCTAACTGATGAAGTCACACCTACTCCCTGGGGTGATTTGGAAGTTTACAGTTACAATGGAAGATACATGGAACACCGAGCTGCTGCAGATAGTTCTGACAGCAGTAACGAGATTGATGTCACATCCATTGAATTTAATCCATGGCAATATTGTGATGTATCTACAGAATAAGGTAAATCTGCCTTAGATTTGGCTTGTCGGACTATGCAGATAATTCATGGAACTTTCTGGTGTGAAATGTTAGATAAATGCTTCTTGTAGCCTGTTAACGTCAAATTTTTGGTCTCTCATTTTCTCTTTTTTCCCATTTGATCCTAGCTCATTTATTATTCCCAAGTATAGTTGTAGCTATACGTTTCTCATGCCTAGAATGAATTATGTTCTTTTGTAATTTTCTTATTGTTTTGTTGATCTAATTTGAATCATCCAACTGTCTCTAGATTTATTAACATAATGAATAGATTAAGGTAAAGAAGTGTCACAGAGAATCATGATCACATCATCGGTTCTGGACTAAACAGATGCAAGAATGAGGACTGACTGTAAGCTGCCTGAGGAAGAGTCCGAGACATTTGACAGATTAATCAATTTCATTTTGGGCTAAACCTAATCAACTTTGACCAAAGAGTCGCGCCTCGTTGGACTTAGGGCGCGCATGACAACGTTTCTATTTCTCTGTTTCTGTTCCAAATTTATTCAGAAATAGGTTCGGAACAGAAACTCGTTTGGTAACGCAAATCTGTTTTTCTATTTCTGAAACAAAAATCTATTCCAGAAACAGATTTTGGCCCAAAACCAGAAATAAAAATTTTTGTTTCTGGCAGAAATAGAAAAATCTATTTCTGTTCCAGAAATCATTTCTGGAACAGAATGGTTGTCATGCGCGCCCTTAGATCCTCGCTGGTTGATTGCAATGAGGTTTTTTGTGATTTATCATCTTGGAAATGCATGTAAGGAGACAGCTTGATCATGTCTTGCTCTTGGTGGACACAGATACTTGACATTGAGCGGCAAAAGGCCAAATTTATTATCATGTGTGAATTTTGGATTTCCCTTAGGGCGCTGATTGGTGATTAGGTGCAAATGATGAGCAGCGTTTCTTTGAATTCGTTCCTAAAGATTCTTGTCGCCTTATTTCCAATATCTATTTCAGGTACATGATTGTCCGACTAACAGAATGCCCAGTTCATGGAACCTTTCGACGAGGAAAAGTTTGTGAGCCTCTGTATGCGTGTCTTTTTCTCTATGGTTTTTGGCTTTCCAGCCCCATCTGAGGGAGCTTGATACTTGAATAACCGGAGTTAGGTTTCATGCAGGGTTGTAGTGGGTCCGGTTGGGTTCGTTTGAATCGTAAATGTCCCGAGCTAAATTGATGCATTTATATGCAATAAAAATTTAGTGACATATCTCTTCCGTACCCGGCATAACTCATTTACCAAAATATTTTCATATGTAATACATCGTATGAAAATACATATTCATCCAGATTCATGCGTGTATGTTGTGCAGATAAAATCGTTATTTACATTATAATGCGCTAAAGAATTGTCCTTCAACTTTGCATAGTATTTTAGGCTTTTGCATTCATTTACAAATGAAGAAAACATAAAGTTAATACTTGGTAGTGAATCTGGAAGAATTGAAATTTAAATTGAATGGAAATGTAAGATATTGAAGAACATTGTTTGTGCTGACCATGGATTATAAGGACAGGAAACTAAATTAGAATATTATGTAAAAATAACAATGTCAAATGGGCCTAACACCCAAAAAAAAAAATCAATTTAAACATCTGTTAAAATTATATCTAATTTTTTTCTTATAAAAAACCTCAACTCCAGCGTCTGTCGAAATGATATTCAATTTTTTTTTTTTTTTGCATCTCATAAAAAATTGTTTACTTTTATTTGTGTCTTAATTCAACTGATCTGATATCTAAAAACTCTCTAATTTAGCATATGTCTTAATTATATCCTAAATAAATTGTCTCATAAAAAATTCAAACTTTTGCTTTTGTCTTAAATCTACTACCATTAGCCTTTTGATTATAATAACCGTTAATTAATCATATGTGGTTCGAATTTTTTTGCTGAACTTACCAATGAATTTTTCGAAATTCGAAAACAGAAGTTTTAGGGACGAAAAGGTTTAAGAACGTTTGTCTAAATAATTATATCTTCACGTTTAGTCATTCTTTGGGCTATTGAATGGTGGGAAGAATTCAAAATGTGCAGTTTTGAGTAGCTTTGTATTTCTTAGTAATGTGTAAGGAAATAGATAACATAAGAGAAATTGTAGGGTATTTTTATGTCAGATTTGTTGGAGTATAATTCATTAATGATGTAAAGATGCCATGTAGGATTAACCAGCGATGATTATAAATGAAAGACTGACGGTGATAGAATTAAAACAAAAGTAAAAGTTGAGAATTTTTTATGAGACAAAATTTTTTTTTAATAATTAGGATAAATGCTAAAGTTATTGATTTTTTAGGTATTAGACCAGTAAAATTAAGACAAAAGCTAAAGTTGGGGTTTTTTTTTGTATTAGGCTAATAAAATTGAGATAAAAGTAAAAGCTAAGAGTTTTTTATGTGACACAAAAAGTTTTGGAAGTAATTAAGACAAATGTTAAAGTTAATTTCTTTTTTTTTAAGTATTGGGCCATGTTCAATGCGGAGGGTAATTGGTTCCAGGATGGGTGGTTTCCACCTTAAAACCAAGAATCGCCCTCTAAGGATTGATTCCGCAAAATGCAAACCGTGAACCGTCTTCTCGTTTTATGGATCTATTCGAGAATCTTCTCGTTTTATGGATCTATTCGAGAATCAAACCATCAGTCTAGTCTAGTTTTCAGTTAAATCCCAATTACGATCCTATCAAACAAAAAATCCACAAAAACAGATTAAGAAACCTTATGCTCGTAATGAGAAAGGGTATTTTGCGAATGAATGTCCTAAGAGAGAGACCAGCAAATTAGCTAATGCAGGTTGGAGCAGTTGAACACTTTGGTCTAATCTCAATGGCTGAATACAACTGCTTTGAATCCGAAGAAGAATATGAACTATTCTTAGAAGGGGAGTAAGTATCGCCAAAGAATAAGCCTCTAGATAGTGACTTAAAAGAATTTCGCCAAGCTCTATGGTAGATTCCAAAATATTGTAGGATTACTAGACCAACAAATCCCGAACATGGCTAGAGAAAGATTCGACTACATGATGGTAGACGAAGAACCTTAGCCTCAACCATCTACACTAGTTGATGACAAGATTGAAGCCAAGATTGCAAGGCTTCGACAGAAAATATAGAAGCCAAAGCCAACTTTAGAAACTACTTGAGCCTCAGATTCCAAAGGTAAGGACAAAGGTAAAACCTTATGTCAAATTACCAACTGATTAGGTTGTATTGCACGAACCAAAGGTAATCTGTAGTCGTTTACTGGAGAAGTTGAGCAAGGGCTAGAATGTATTATATAAACTTTTAAGGAGTTGACATTTGTATTCTATAAAAAAAATTGGATGGTTTCCCCGAGAATCGAAACGGAACCCGCGGGTTCCGAAAATTAAAACGGGAATCGAACCGAACCCACCGGTTATTATCCAAAATCGGCCGGTTGGGTACGGTTTGATCCGATTTGGTTGGATCATGATTTTTTTGCTCACCCCTATTAAATGCAATCAAGGAAATATATACTTCAATATTAATAAATAAAATATAATTGTGAAAAAAAGACGTCGTGATATTTTTAATAAGGATGAAGTTGGGCCTGTTTCACTAGACCGTCAAGACTTCTCTTAAATTGGAATAGTCCGATGACTCCATTATTATTATTATTATTTTACAGAAGGTGAAGAGAGAGTCACAAAGGTGAGTTGAGTTTGGATGAATTATGAACTCATTTAATGCTGAATTTTTGTTTTTCCTTTGCCATTTTAAATTCATTTATAACTCATTTACTAAATATAACTAACTTATGTAATGACTCGGCCCATAAATTATGAGTTAGGAATTGAGTTTTTGATTTATTTTGAAGTATCTAGTTTCAAGTAGGGTTCCGAGGTGAGCGATTTTCACCTTGGAATCGGGAATCACTTGTTAGTTCCATGGAGCCACCCACGAATTAGACCACGGCTGGTCCAGTTCTCAGATGAGTCCATGGAATCGATCCACCAAGCTTCACGTGATCAGTGGCTTGTTTTCCATCTGGTCCCATCAAGCTTCTTTTTTTTTCCCTAGCAAAAAGAATGCATGTTCTTTAATTGCTCTATTTTTCGTAAAAAAAAAAAAATCAAACATGTGCAAAAATGCTTCACTTTCTTCTCATTACTTCAAACAGTGAGTAAATTGAGGAAACTAAAAAGGGGCAAATGACAGCAATTTTGATTTTCAATTTACAGGAAATGGATGTAATTGAGAGGGAGAGAGAGAGGCAACCGATATCGAGAGAGGGAGGTGAGGCCATGAGTCGTGTTTGTAAGGAACGGCAGGAAGCACAGCCGTGAGTCAATGGGAGTTGAGATCAATCGACGAAGAGAGAAATAGGACGAGACGACTGACGAGTGAAGATTAGAGATTTAGGGCTTAAAATTTTCGTATTTATAACTGAGAACCAGATCGATATCCACTGATTCCCTTGTTACCCACCGGTTTTGAGCCGGTCTAGTCTGGTTCTGGGCGGTTCCAGGATTGTTTTGCACACCCTTAGTTTCAAGTCTAAAGGAACTACACTGGTTTCCTAAAGTTTGGGCATGGATGCTGCGACCTTTGTGGCGACTGGCTGACATTATCTATGTGCAGTTTTGCAATTAACAAACGGACGGGAGGACAAAGGAGAGACTTGCTTAATTCATATGCGCTGGTGATTAACTCGATGAGGTAGTTTAGATCTTTCGGCAAATCGCCACATTTCTGGTGTACCTGCTGGGTACGGTTTGTGGTATCTCTAGGTTTCTCCGATGCATGAGCTTGAGCCCATTGAGTATCGACTAAGCTAAAATTTTGTCCATCTTTTTTGAGTTAACTTCTCCATCTTCCACCTTTTCGCAAATCTTGGGTGACGACAAGAAATCGCTTCCGCTGAGATTCTTGGTTGAGAATGTAGTTAATTTGAACAAACAGTTGGCCGCCTAATCTTAATCTAATCCAAACTTAGAAACGTTACTCAGCCGTGGGGGAGATTAGGAGAGTTCCGTCGAACACTTCACCTAACCAGTGTCCACATGCTTTTCTCGCTTTAACGTTGAACTTCTGCATGAACTTTTGTTTTTCGAATCGATGTAAATAGTAGGGATGGGCGACCGGTTAGCGGTTCCCTCCGGACGCCACAAACACGGGTCTCGCACCCATCGCGAAACGTTCAATTTGATTCGAATCTACTTCATTGCTCGAGCTCAAAGGTTCGAATCCAGCGAGCCATTGTCGTATCAACAAAGATGGTAGCGATCGAGGATATCTCCTCACAAGATGTGTCCCGAAACACGAATCGTTCGGAGATCCGATCGCAGAGAGAATCGGAATGGTGATCTCGGAAGGACCGATTTATCGCTTCGACGATGCGCTCCTCCACCTAATGATTTTGCCACTTTTGAGTTAAAAGGAAATAGCAGGAACTGAATTTTGAATGGACTACGAAAGTCATCAAATTCGATATGGCCCTGCTTTTGTCCTCTTTTCTTCTTTTTGAAATTGATATCTTGATAGATCAATAATTGACTAGCAATCGGGATAAAATTGCCAAATCAATCAACTCTCCTTTGATCGAGTGGATGCCATCCATCCAATTCGATTTGCTTTGCAGCGTGAAGAGAGATCAGATCTCTTTCGTTAACGTCAAATAATCAAATAACAATCTTAAAAAAAAAAAGGGCATTTCGACTAAATTAAAAAAAAAAAAAAAAGAAATTGATGTAGACTTCAAAATTGGTGGGAGTCCCCCCTTCCTAAAAACCATGCTCCCCGCCCAATCCCTCAACCAAGTTTCCATAACTACCCACCAGAAAACCTGACGACGGACGCAAACGAAAGTGAAAAGATGGCTTCTGGAGCCACTCCCGAAGCGCCACGTGTCACCATATCCTAAAGCTTGCCTCTTTCACGTTCGCTAATGTCGAATGCCGGAGGAGGAGGGCCCGAAACCACTGGGCTTCGCTTCTACGGCGACACGTGTACGGAACTCCGCTCTCCGGCGCGACTTTAACCGCGAAAAACGTGCGGAAAGAATGGGCAAAATAAATAAAACAATCTTCACGTTTGGCGTAATCCCATTCCTTTGAATTTTGAATGTTTCCATCTCAATGCATCCAGATTCTTTAGAGCACGTGCGACTTCTCGAAACCTTGTGAGAGGGGAAAAAAAAATTCCGGATTTCAGAAAACACGATGGAAAGAGAGAGAGAATGACACAAATGTTTTTTAAACTTTGACCTAATGCGCAATGTGATTCTTGAGCTTTTAATTTGACCAGTATGGTCCCTAAATTTTAACTTAATATCCAATGTAGTCTCTGGACTTTTAATTTATTTAATACGATCCCTGAATATACAATGAGAAAATGTGCAACGTGATTTCCAAACATGAATTAATGAAAGGACTATATCGAATATCTTTTATAGTTCAAGAAATGAGTCGAACACGTTTCAAAAAGTTCAAGAACCATATTTGATCAATGAAAATTTGAGGGCTCACATCGAACATTGAGTTAAGTTTCAGGGACCATATTAGTTGAATTAAAAGTCTAGAATTTATCGCACATTGGATCAAAATTTAGGGATTATTTGTGTCATTATCCCAAAAAGAAAAATTAGTGGTCTCCTGTTATTTCCTAAAAAAAAAAAAGATTGGAAATCCAAAGTGAAACCTCGTCGAAAATTGTCTTGTCCTCATTACGACCTCCCTTTGCAAGACGCTCGCCAATTCTCTCAAGCTGCAGGAGGGGGGGGTCACCGCGACCCACTCGACTAACACAATATCGTCCCCTGACTTGACGCCGTCATCCAAATATTCACTCAGTGACCGCCATGCTTTGCAGAGGCTACAAGCATCTCCGACGGAGATTCCCTAACGATTGTCAAACGCGACGATCATAATAAGTTGACGGCACCCCCTCCCCCTCTCTCCCTTTAAAAAAATTTTCGGAAGTGAATCGATGTGGGCCCAATCACCGAGGCCTCAGGCCCACTATCAAGGTACGGGGGCTTGATCGCTTTTGGATCTCAAGTGTGGGAGCCCAAATACCGAGCTCAACTATCGAAACTTTGAGTGATGACCCTCATCCTGGGATCCATTCTTAAGGGACTCAAGCGCACGTAGGTGCCGAGGTATTGAGTTTAAGTATCGAAGTTTAATCATATTTTGTAAAATAGCTTTTGATTTTTGAAAAAAAAATACTCATTTTTTTTTAAGCTTAAGCATACATATTTCATTGGCTCATTATAATTTTTCCAGCTTACTCAGTTTTCGAAAGCATTTTAAATGTGGAAGAACGAGAAAAATATTTTCCGACGAGAAAGAGAGAGTATTTTACGTTTTCTCTAGCGAGGGGAGATAATACGGACGCCAGGATAGACCTCAATTGATCCACGTAGGATCGGATGCTCCACCCGACGTGGCAGTGTGTGGGCCCATAGATGCTTTTTTTTTTTATCGGTCGGGAGAATCCATGGATGCTGCCTTTTTTTTTTTTTTTTTGGTCGGGCCAAGGACATCCATGGATGCTGTTGACGCGCAGAATAAAGTGCTCGACATGCTTATCGGATAACTGCCCACGACGGGGAGATCATCTCTGCATCAGGAAAATGACATATCTGCCCCTATATATCAACGCAATCACTTATATATAAATATGCCCTTCATTTGCAAGAAAGCATTGTAACAACTATATATCGTCATTGGTTACTCCAAAAAAAAAAAAGGGACAGTCCGAATCGTAGATTCTTAGCCACTATCTTCATAAACCAAATTTGATACGATTCTCTCGAGATTCATCTCACGACGCCTCTGATTCGATAGATTATATGATTTAAGTATTTTTCGATGCATGACACGATAAGGATTAGTGCTCGAATATGGTATCCTTTCCCATGCCATTTAGGGCAAATAATCCATTTCGAAGCACAGTAAAATCTTCGTGTAACGCAAGTTCTATGTTTGTACCAACATTTCTGGTCCTATATGGCCCTTTTTCCAGAGCCCATGATGCTATGCTTTTCTGGGTTGGGCATGTCTTGTCATCACTAGATCCCCTCGTCCTAACAAGAATCATAAAAATGGTTTCACAATTTTTTTTTTTTTAACTTATAATACAAGCGGTTTCACATACAAAACGACGTCTCAATTTAGTGCTTAAACACTCCAGCAATGTTAAGGAGAATTCAGCCAATATTTTCAAATTAATAAATACCCCGATATTAAAGAAAAGGAAAATAAAAAAAAAAATGGAAACTTCTCCATTTAGTAGTGGACTCAACGTTTTTCTCGATCCCGCTGACCACACCCAGCCACATGATCCAAATCATCCGCCACGTGTCAGAACACGGCAACCGGTGAGTTCACTCAGAGAGTGAAGACCAGGTCGTCGAGGGGTTCCCTTCCCCACCACCTGCTATAGCCGGTTACCGATATCACCGGAAATTAACTGGTCGCGTGGTATAACCATAAAAGAAAGTGTTGGGGTTTAAGCGTTAGGTTGGGTGGTTCGCAGAGGGTTTTTGGTGATCAGAGAAAAGATAGAGAGAGAATTTTCCCACACAGAGTCTCAGAGAGGGAAGGCCAAGGCCAACGTGTTTTCTCGGGAAAATTATGGGCTAGGAAATTCGAAAATGCAAGGAACTGGGTTCGCGGTACGTATGGCGTTAGACTCTAGATTGCTTTGTCTGGATTATGCGGTCATCCGCTTGCGTTGTGGATTCTCTCCGCTTGATTCGATTTTGGCTGCAATTGTGGAAATCTAGACCCGCGAAAGGGAAAGCATTGTCGAGAGGCGAACCAGATCAATGTCTCGCGTGCTTCGTCTTGCGGAGATTCGTTGAATTTCCGCGTTTTTGCTTTTCTCGGGTTGTGGTTTTGGTTTTTTGGTGGATCTCAACTTCGGACATCCGTTTCCAGCAAGAAAAGTTGCGGTCGCGCGAGCCTAAGGTTCTAGAAGTTGGGAACCGACTTTCAATTGCGATCTCGGAAGGTTCTAGAAGTTGCAAGTTTGCATTTTTCAGGCGCTAAAAAATGTTCAGAATTTCTCTTTCGATTTTGCACGGTTTTCGCGTCTTCATGCTGATTATGGAATGTTTTTCTCTACCCTTGGTTCCGATCGCTATGATCCGATCATTTTTCTCATGCGCGATACGGTGAGACACCGTTTCTCCACTTCTCTGTTCTTGAAATCGTTTTGGAGTCCAAGCTTTCAAATTTGATCTCTGAAGGGGGTTCTCGATCTCTCCGTTTCTACCTTGTTCCAAGATTTGAGTGGCTTTCGGATCCGCTGGGATCTAATTTTGATGATTCCTTGCTCTGCATGAGGGTTTTGTAATGGTTTAACCGTTTCTTTCCCCCTCTCCTCACACCTTTCACCATATTGGAAATTACTTGTAATTGCACTTTTCCATTCACGAGTTTCGATTGGACATTTCTGACTGTCCGTGCATATTTGTTTTCGATATTGCCTTGTGCGAGTTGTCAATGCCCGGTCTTTTCGATTCTCTAGCGTGACTGGATCTGCAAACTTCTGGACTTTGAACTAATGCCATGTTTAAATGTTTTAAATTTCGTTAAATTTTGCATTAATTGTGGGAATTTTGGATCATAATGGCTGGAAAGGGTTTTATGTGTTTTTGCACTTCTTGACAACTACCCTAAGCAGTGACATTTTTATTAGTTTTAATTGGGGAGAGCAATATTGTCAATCAATTCGCCATATGTGAATTTGAGGGGGGAGGGAGTTGTGCATGTGTTCATGATAATTATGAGTTAATCAAGCAAGTTGTGTTCTTTTTACAGATAATATGTAGCAGATTATTTGTTTCTATTCGGGATATCTTGCTCTCCATTTAGTTTAATGCTGCAAATTTCAATGCTTTCAGGTTCTGATACGGTGTCTACAGCATTGAAAGAAAGCTAAATTTTAAGATGGCTTGAAGAATTTGTTCCCTGTGTCTGGTTGATCTTATTTAGTATGATTTCTGCGATATGGTGCTGAATAGGAGGTTAGAATATGGATTCAATGGCTATCAGGTGCCTGCCATGCCTCGGGGCACCAGATCTGCTAGAGTAAGCTCATTTCGAGTTTCCAGTTGGTACTTCTAGACTTTGTATCCGTCTCACACCATCATTCTCGGTTACTAATCTCCGTTATTGATCTTTTATTCTCTTAAGAGGAGAAATTCGATCAAGAAGAATGTTGAAGACCACAAAATGCATGCTTTTGACTTACTGGCCACCTTAGCTGGGAAGCTGCTGGTCGGGAACAGTAGTTATTCATCTTCAAGTAATTCGTCGACTAAAACGGATCAATTTCCAGTCACCGACAGCACTGGCCTAGAAGAAGGGTGTCAGAATCAGTGTACGCAGTTGGAAGTGCAAGCTTGTGATCAAGCAAGCTGTGGTAGGAGCATGTTAGATCCCCAGCTGGTATCCCAAAAGCATCACGATCCAAAGCTTTCTCAGAAGATATTCAACATCCTGTCATGGGAAGTACTGGCTCCTCAGAGAGGCTGGGAACTGATGAGCTGGGAATTGACAAAAGAAATGATGAAACTAGTAGACATGCAGTGGTAGAGACTTTGATATCAACCGACTCCAAGTTAGAAGATGATACCCATAATGAGATTAAGGTGGAACAGCATTTTTCAGAGAAGGCTCCAAATGGTAACGGGGCTGTTATGTACAGTTTCAGGGATCCAGTGGTATGGGATGCGAAACCTCTTGCACAAATTAGCTTAGAGAGTGGCGCTGCTGCGTCATTCCTGCGAATAAAGATCGCATTTCACATGATTCTTTATCCCCGCTAGGAATGTAGAAGTAGTAAGTATAGATGATGACGAAAAATCCTCTGGGTGCACGCGCCCTGTCCCCACAAAGAAGTCTTTTAGGCCAGTGCCGCATATTGGAGACAGAAGAATAAGGAAAGTTTTAGCTTCTCGACATTGGAAAGTGGCTTTAAGATCAAAGAATGAGTTTCCTAGAACTGGTAAGTCGTCACTCATCATTTATATGCGACTGCTGCGTGTAGTCTTGTATTTCCACTTGGGTTTTGGATCTGTTAATGTCCTCTTAATTTTAGTTCATGGTGGCAGGTGTAAATTTCAAGGCTGATTACAAAGATAAGACTAGCTATTACAAACGCCAAAGATCTCAGAGGAATTATCCTTTCAAAAAGAGAAAATTTTTTGATATTGACTTTGAGTCGTATTCTGACAAGGAAATTAGTAGCAATGCTGCTGTCTACCCACCTGAGCATCATACTGATGGAGATGTTTCTGGTTAGTTTCAGAAAAAAAATTAGTTTCTTTCTAGTTTTTTTTTGCCATTTTTCTCATTGAGTCCCGTGTAAGTCTTTTTCTGCAAATATGGTCCTCTTGCAGCCAAACGGCCTTCACCTTCAGCATCAGGTCAGCATTTGTCATACCAATCTACAGATTCGCATGGTAATGGAGCTTTTGATGGAAACACGTTATGTACTACCTGTGGTTTTGTAGAATAATTCATTGTGCTTATCAACGCTCTTTTTTTCTCATATAGTGAAACTTCGGATTGAGTCTTTCACCGTGCCGGAGCTAGTCATTGAAATTTCAGAAACAGCTACAATTGGCTCTTTGAAGGTATGTTGGCCATCTTTTTTTCACAGTACATATGAAAAATTTATTCCTCATATGCTGCAAGTATGTCTAGGTTCTGTACTCTCTCTCTCTCTCTGCATTTTCCCTGTTTCGTTCACAGTATGATCAGAGGTGTGTAGGATGAGTGGTTTGTCATTTTAGTTCTTCTTGAGTCATGGTAGTCTTTTGAACCACAGACTAACTATTCTCTTGAACAGCTTGGATTTGGCGCTGCGTCTGGAGATTTCTATATAAATTGTGTCAATTCTCTGTTCTTAAAATTCTTTTGGCTACATGCAGAGGGCAGTTATGGAAGCAGTTAGTGGTGTTCTTGGCAGTGAGTTACGTGTTGGAGTTCTTCTCCAGGGAAAAAAGGTTGGAGATGACAGCAAAACTCTACTACAAACAGGAATTTCTCAGGATAATCAATTGAATTCTTGGGTTTTGCCTTAGAGCCTGACCCTTCGCACACATCTGCAAGTCCGAAGGTCTCTTCCTTTTTCCTTGCGACGTGCCTCAGCCTTTGAGAAGGTAAGGAAACACTTTATATTCCTGTTTGAATGATCGTTTTGGTTGAGTGTGCTTAATGTAAAATCTTGTAGAATTTTTGTGGGGACTTTAATTTTGTTGTATAATACGTGCCTATTTATTATGAACATGGCTTATTGCATGATAACGTTGAACTGCATACTGAACTGAGCATTGTTAGTGGATCCAAGGTTGTGTTGATAGTAATGGGGTTAAGATAATCTGGTTATTGTTGTGCTATTCGGATTTCTTCCAGAGACATCTCTGTCAACTTGGTTTCACTGAGATTGTTTCTCATCAGGTATCCCACTGCTCCAAATGATTCTCAAAAGAGAATTCATGATACCCTGCCTGAACATGAAGACTTGAACATACCTATTGTGGCGGAGAATGATTGTGATATGGCAACCTCTCCTGTTGGAGTGTTGAAAAAGGGTACTACACAACGTAAAGCACTTATACCTGTTTCATCTATGAATGTGGAGGCTTTAGCTGTGGTACCAGTCCACAGGAAATCAAAAAGATCTGAGTTTGCTCAGCGGCGTATTCGTAGACCCTTTTCTGTTTCTGAAGTTGAAGCACTGTTCAGGCTGTTGAAAAACTTGGAACTGGAAAGGTAAGCAGAGATTACACATTGAAGGACATATCGATTGTGCAGTGTTTGGATATTTTGGGTGGCTGACGTTGATATGTTGAGACTTTAGAGGTTAGTGTGCAGGGGTTGCCTCAGGGCAGCATCTATATTTTAGTTTGTGTGCTGCAGGCTATTAGTTTCTTCGAACAGTTATTTCAGCTCTGTTTTAGCATTTTCTCGGTGAATTTGGTCTATGAATCCTGTTCTTAATCTGTGACTATCAGATCACGATCTAGCTTTTTTTTTCCCTATGTTCTCAACAATTTATTAATTTTAAATTTCCAGGTGGAGAGATGTTAAGCTCCGGGCCTTTGATAGTGCAAAGCATCGGACATACGTGGACTTGAAGGTGAGTGTTTTCTTGAAAAGTATTTGAATCTACTGTTATTGCAGTTGAATTTTAGTTTCAGCCTCACCATTCTTCGGACTTTGTTCAATTGATTCATGACTATCAAATATGCAATTTCTGCACACGCACTCACTGATCAATGAATGAATGGAGGGAGACGAAATAACACCTCGTTACCATTACATACCCTGTTTTTGTTTCAGCCTCGCCATTCTTGGAACTCCGTCCAATTGATTCGTGAACTTTAAATGTGCAATTTCCACACACCCACACACACTATTCAATGAATGAACAGACACGGAGACCATGTTACCGCTCATTACCATTACCTATTCTAGTTCTATGAAGTTCAACTTGTAGCATAGCATGGAGGAGGTGGCTGAATCTGCCATCTAAGTCCTGCCAAGAGTGTCCATTTTAAGACAAATAAAAGAACGGGCCTGCGTTTATCTCCCCTTATAGCTTGGTCGGCATTGCTTCTTGAATAGAATGAGTGCCAATGTCAAATCTTCTAAGTTCAAATCCTGCCAAAAGTTCCCTGCTTCTGAAACGTGATTCAACTATATACAGGATAAGTGGAAGACACTGGTACACACGGCGAGAATATCTCCTCAGCAGAGGAGGGGAGAGCCTGTTCCTCAAGAGCTCTTGGACAGGGTCCTCACTGCCCATGCTTACTGGTCCCAACACCAAGCCAAGCAACAGCTCAAGCACATCTGATGTGAGGTGAAGAAACAGGTCACTTTGTGTTTAGAGTATGTCTAGTTATTTTCCTAATTGTTCCATTGACTTGTAAAAAAATGTGACAGTCAAGAAATAGGCACATGAAAATGGAGTATGTAGTGTAATATTTTCCCCGCTGTCGTGGGGGTTATTCTGTGTATGAATAGGGGTGGCAATTGTAAAGGGGACATGGCAGAATAAGCACTTGCTAACGTTGTGTCTTACTTCTTGACACCCGCTCGGTGTCCTTTAAGATTTGTCTTCATTGGCTATAAGATAATTTGGCGTGTATGTGGAATTTGAAGCTGCACATGTAACCTTCGTCCATTAATGTTAAAAGTATTTAGATCTTTTAGTCTCTTTTTGTGGCAACAAACACATGCTAACCGTGTGAAAGTTGGATCTGTGCGAGACTGCCTCGGAGGAGCAGACATACTTGTCTTTCAATCTGGAAGATGTATTAGGATTAATGTTGGCCAAGGAATGAGGTCGGCTTTCATTCATGTGGATACGAGAGCAAGTCTTCGAAGGGAATCGGGTTAAAATTTCTGAACTGGGACGTGGCGGCTGACGGCAACGTTAGGGAGTCCGGAGACGTGGGCGGGGGCCTCGGGAAGAGTTATCTTTTCTGTTTAACAGCCTGCCCATCCTGGAAACGGCTTAGCCGGAGGTAGGGTCCAGTGGTTGGAATAGCATCGCACGTCGAAAGTGCTCTCACTAAGGCTAGATACCAAGATCATAAGGAGAGAGGATGACACATCTTTTTATTGTCAATATATTTCTTTGTTTACTAGAGTTGAGGGATTAGTGTGATTAAATTAACTACTAATTATGTCATCATTAATAAGTAGTAACTTTTTGATATGATCATAAACGTTTCAGACAGAAAAATAAAGTTTTAATACATCAAGAATCATGTGTGGAAATTAAATGGGTTCTTACAAGCAACTCCTGAGGTTTCAAGCTAATGCAGTTTCCAACATTTCGGTTGGTTTTTCACATTAAAATCCCATAGTCCACGATGACCATGGACGAACTATTGAATTTTTAGGCAAACTCGAACCTGCATTAATCCTTTTCAGGATCTGTAAAGGGGAAAATCAATCTTCGCTGAAACTACAAATAGTCCTTTTCCTATTTTAAAGAACAATGGATCAGTCTGCGTTTCGCAAAATCGACAAGCGACGGCAAGGATTAAGAATGGATTTTAAATAGCGTTCGCGCCATTTTGGATGTCATTTTAATTTGCAAGACCAATCTTTCCAAAGCACTACCTTCAAAGAAAGTGTTTCTCTACTGGCACGAGCGAATGACGACGCTATTAAATCTCGTTAAACAGATGTAAATTACTAAACACAGGACGAGCCCACGGGGAAGGAAAATCAGAGAGAAGAAACGCGATTTGGTGTGATTTTTGCTTCGATCCGGCCACTACCCTAGCGTCCTTTCTCATTGGCTAACATAAAAAGCCACACTGCTCGCTCTCAGTCTCTCGTGTTCGACAGATGAATGATTGAGGATTCGTCGTTTTGCGCCTGCAGTCTCCGTGGTGGGTCTCTATCTGCGTTCACTTTCCACGTAAAAGGGTGATGCACGTGATGCGAGCTAAGAGTCCAATCCCACATAGCCACGTCGTGATGGCATCATTTATCCTGGATTAGTCTTGCTCCTAATGTCACGGGGCCTTTGTCAGCGGTCGGGGTACAATTGAAAATCAAGACTTGGATCCGTAGGAATCGACGTGGGTTTAAATTCAGGGCATGCGTGATAGATTTAAGTAAAAATCGGTTTCATTTGGCAGATTTCAGATTACAGGCGGAACCCGGAATCCTGAACAAGTTTTTGTGTTTTCTTATTTTATGTTTTTGCATGATACCTCATGACTTTCGATGATCAGTGTATAATGTGTAACTACTAATTCGAGCTTTCATTTTTTTTTTTGCGATATCCATGATTGAGAATTTTTACTTTGTCGGTATTTCATACTATTCATTTATTTAAATATGAGTTTGTGATAAGTGGATTGTAGAAGTAAATATAAAGATGATGATTCACTTGGATTGTTCAATTAGATACAAATGAAACCTCGATAGACCTCGGAACCGACTCTGGAACCGGTGACAGTATAGCTTATAATTTCAAAATTGAAGAAACCGATTTTGATGGACAGATTTCAGATAGAATTTGGACAGAACCTAAGAGTTGACCGTCCCTGACTTTTGCAGTGGATCCGACTTCGTCCTTGCGGACCGCGTTCTTCGCGACAAGAGAAACGTCGGTTTAGCCAGATAAAACTTATATAACTAAACCGGCCCAGACACCAAATGCATCTAAGCCCACTTCTCGGCTCATCTTGTCTCTCGGCCCAGAGACCCAATGCATCCAAGCCCACTTCTCGGCCCATCTTGTCTCTCGGCCCAGATACATAACTCATCCAAGCCCAGCACCCCAGAATTCGAAAAGTCTTGACCCCTCTCGCACCAGATGCAGTGCAGCAACGTGCTCATCTGCTCAAACGACGTCCAACTTACCCAAATTTGTACGCAGCTGAGCACGTGATGCGTCTAGCCGCTAGCTTGGCGTGGTTTGCGCACCCGCTTTAGCAAAGCAAATCGGGCAGCGCATGTCCGAGCGGCTTTATCAACTGTGATCGATTCTAATTCATGATCCTTGAAAACGATCGATGTGCCGGCGGGCCTTTGTTCAGACGGTATTTCTGCGAGGCATCCGTTTTCCGTCTGCGCAAATTTGCGCCGGCCTTTGGTTCGATCAGCTTGCCAGAAGGCTTTTCATTTCGGTCCGGTCGTCAACCCTAGCGTGGCGGGCGGCTCACCTCGTACCGTGTTACAATTTGTTGGCCTCTCGTACCTCGGTTTCGTCAAATTAAAGTCAATCCCACCGAGGTCAACAAATCGGAAAGTCGAACGTCGGAAATCTTCCAAAGTGGCGATATCTGCATTTGCCGGGGGCATTGAATCTGGGGAGGCTGTTCATGATGCCATGCTTTCCAAAAAGCAAAAGTAAGAGAGAGAGAGAGATAGAGAAATGACCAAAAAGGATGGTGGGACTTCAAAGCGACACGGCAAGCTGCATCCGCGTGCACGGCAAGCCGACATCGCCTCCGCGTGTGGGGCCCATTCGATCGTAATTGGATTTACTTACTTTAATCAACCCCAAATAATCCTTTCCAGGCCCACCAAAAAAACAAAAAAAAAGAGAGAATAGATTTAGTTTTAGGGTCGTCAAATCTTTTGGCATCTATTTTCTTTTTCGGCAATCACCTAAGACCAATTCGAGCTAGACAAATCGAAAGCCAACTTTAACCATCTTGGGAATAAGACTTTGATCAGGACATGATTAAGATTCTTGTCGCGCCACGTAAACTCCATGAATGGCATGAGAAGGCAATATGATTGGGTGACGTGGGACAAGGACGGGCACGTGGAGTTACTTTGTGTCCTTTCTTTCAGCAAAGTCTTAGTCAACAAATTTTGAATGGGCCATGAAAACCTGTCGGTAGAAGAACTGAAGGGCAGCGGAACAAATAAATTCCCCTGAAATTTTGAGGTTCTTTTTTTTTTTTTATGAAATTTAGCGAGATCATTATCAACTTTTCAAAATTTAAATTATTAAATGAATGCGTAATTTAATATTTAATTACCGCAATACTTTTTATACTTTAAAACCACTACCGAGAGGTTCAACTTAACCTCCGATTTTGGCTGTGGTGCAACCACTACCGTTGATTAACCTCACCGCTATCAAAGTCTTTCTATCAAATAGAGTTGCACCCTTGAGATCATCATCCCTAGATTTGATGCGGCCGAGTCGGGCGACGGCGGACCAAAGGCAGAAGAAGATGCTGGAGCTGAAGACGAAGACGAAGACGAAGACGAAGACGCGCGAGGAAGAAGAAGTGAATAAAAGAGAAAAAGGAAAGCAAAGAAAAAGAAGGATGGCGAAAAGGCAAAGAAAAAAATAACAATTTCGGAAAGAAAAGGAAAGTCAAAAGTCTTTTAGCTTCAGGGGTTGGAACAATGAAAGAATGATGGTCGAGCTCACATTCTTGCATAGACATCGTACAACGTGGAATTCCAACTTGGAGCGACGTTTGCCAACGTGGGAGAATGAGGGGTTTGAGGGTCATTGTCATGCACGTGCATGAAAAACGCACACCTCGCGACGACGACGACGACTCCCAAGTCTTAGCTCACCTTACCTGCAATTTTCCATCGTTTAGAACGATTTTTCTGGTGGGAAGATCATTATGAAGAGACAGTTTTCTTTTCTAATTCTAAATCAAGGGGAAAAAAAAAAAAAGGAGAGGAGACTTCGAATTGCACGGTGATTCGATAAAATCTCATATGATATCAAAGTATAAGATCCCGGGTCCGAATCTTTCCAAACCTCTCATTGTTGAGCTATCATTCGTGCTCCGTATCAATAGAAATGCGACAAGGTCCCACTTTATAATTAAGAGCTGTAACGGAGATGAGATGTGCTAATTATAATGAAATCCTATACTGAATGTAGCCCTAGTTTATCGATGAATCGGGATAAACATAACGTATCGATTTCTTTCTCTCTCGCATTGACTTTTTTATTCATTGTGCTTGTGCACCTAATACGAACATCATTTGCGACCCTCGTGGCATATTTCCACGCTTAGTCCTAGACAAAAAGTCCAACCTCCGCGTGTGAACGTGTCTTAGGATATCTAGATGCCAAATCGCGCGTTCATGTAACATTATGCTTAATCTCTATCTTAACAGCACTCGTTAATATAGTCTCGTTCCATTTTTTTTTGCGAAAAAATTACAAAAAAAAAAATTTAAGCTCGTCTCCATGTGTTGGAGTGAAGTATTGTAGGGACGCGATGTGGTCCAAGGGCTTGTTTTCTAATCGATGGAGTGGTTGATCCAAATTTTAATTAGGCGCGAGTTGTGTCGTTTAGCTAATGAGTTTGACCGTTTCATGTGGTCGAGGAAAGCGAGGAATCGTAATGATCAAATGTGAATTGAACTCGTGAGAACGTGCCAATGAATGCGCTATGGTCTCGACGCGGGTGCCTCCAAGTCAAGCTTTGGAGTTCTAGAATGGCGAAATAGAGAATTAGTAAAGAATTTGGATGCTGCGGTGGCACACATCACCCCTTTCGAAACTAAAGAAACCCGATAAAGTTAAATCTTTTTTTTTTTTTATCTTCCATTATGAAAAAAAAGTTATGCGACTTCCTTGTCGTATGATCATCTATCTATTTTCGTAAATAATAGAAGCGATTTGTTATTTTCAATTTTTTTTAAATTATTTATTTAATGCGAGAGAAAAGAAATCGCAAATTCTTGTATTATGTGTGGGCTTATTTGGTTCGGCAGTCGAAAGGAATTTTAGGGTTTTAAAGTCCTTTGGCCAAATGTAAATAACGTTTTGTTCTTTTTTGCTCAATTTTGAAGACATGCAAATTGCATTTCCAAAAGGCCCCTAAAGGCCTTTAGCTCAAAATAGTTACGGAGGTACTTTGGAAAATTGTATTTCTGGAATGCCACTACGAAATTTTTATTTTTATTTTATTTTAATCATTTTATTTTATATTTATTTTTATTTCATTTTATCTTTTCTCCTTCTTCCTCTTTCCTCCATCGGCCGCAGGCCTCGACGATGGCGGCTGCTCGACGATTGACCGTGACATGCTGGCTGGCGAGCTCGAGACTCGGCGACGCGGGCCTCTACCTCGCTGAATCTAGCGAGGTCTCGAGCGATCGAGGATCGCCTCGCTAGATTCGATAAGGCTCGATTTCTCTCGAGACCGGTGATCAGCTGAGAAGAAATTAACGAAGGAAGAAGGAAAGAAAGAGAGAAAAAATTAAAGAAAGTAAATAAAATAAAAATAATTAAAAAATCGAATCATTTATGAATGGTGTTTTTTACTTAACGGCATTTATGTCAAAGCTGCTCAAACACTAATTGCTCGAAAATTTCCCTTATCCCAAAAATATTTGCTTTTTTCCACGGACATTTTGTCAAAACTAAACTAAACAGGCCCAGAATAAATTCCTGGAGCACACAAGTTAATCAACTCTCCCATCATTCCCCCCAAAAAAAAAAAAAAAAGTTGCCGACTCTCACATGGAAAAGGAAAATGGCCCGGGTTTACAAAAGAGGTAGGGGGACCCACATGTTGACTCAGAGTGGGCCCCAACCGTTGATTTACCCAGATTTTCTTTTTTTACGCGTCGGTACTGGGTAGACGCACGTGCATTCAACGTGCCCGGACCTGAAGGGGCCAATTGGCACACTCGGCGTTGGTGAAAGAAGAATCCATGCTTTAAGGTTTGCGGCTTGCACCGATTTTCTATTCTTCGTTCTCGTGATTTGGGATTATGAGAAATTTAATTTTTTTTATAGGTTTAAGATGCGCATGACAATATTTCTGTTTTATCTTTTTTACCTTTATTGAAGTTGATTTTTTTTACTTTTAAAAGGAAATGATTTTTTTCTTAAAGTGACTCCAAAATTATTTTTAAGAAAAAATACCTCAAAAATAAAAAAATAAAATTGCATAACCAAATAAATTTCTGTTCTAAAAGTTACGTTACTAAATAGATTTCTGTTCTAAAAACAGTTTAAAAGCATAACTTTTATTACAAAAGCGTTGTCATGCGCGCCTTAATGATCACTTTCCACTTTTAAATATTTTATTTGTGACTGAAAGAACCCTGTTGAATCTCGTGAATAATCAGCTCTCTCCCCACCCTCTCTCTTCGTTGCTTCTCTTTTCTGCCTATAATCAATGTTGAACGCAAAAACATAACACTCTCACTGCACCATCTCTGGGTCGCCCACTGTCGACATGTTGTTAAATGGATCCGGGTCGGGTGAAGACTCGAGTTTGAGTCCGCATTGACTCGGTTCTGGTCCAGCCCCCCGTGGAGAGGTGGGGAAATGAACCACGTCAAGGTGGAACCCAATTTCGACCCCCAAAAAATAAAAAGCCGGAACCGAGCAGCCCCGTTAAGCGTAAGGTGCTCTCTCTCTCCCCCTCTCTGTCAATCCAGTTTCACTGCTTCCACGAAGATTCATGGCGGCTCTTATGAAAGACCCGCCCACCGACCTCGTCTCAGCTTCACCTTCGCCTTCTCGTTTCGGTCCCTTCCTCAGGTACGCCTCGATCTTCCACCTACTACCCCCGCGGTTTCTCTTGATGGTTGCCTAGACTGTGTATTTCGGCGCAGGCAGCCTCCTTTCTTCCGATTCGGGCGTTAATATGACGATTTTAGGGTTTCGTTTCTTGGTTATATGGGATTTCGACTGTTTGTCTATCTGAATCCTTGCCGTGTAATGTTGGGTTCTTCTTCGTTGCGGCGCTTGTTCTTATTTCTGATCGATTGCTGAGCTTAAATGGACGACTCGGTTATTTGGAACTTTTTCTTGTCGTGATTTTGGTTCCTTTCTATCTGTTTGAGTTGGTTTCAGGGCTTAGGGTCGTAGTAGAAACTGTCCGAAGACCTTCTTATCAGAATTCCAGGTCTGTGGCCGGAGTTTGAATTGCTTTCCTTGAGCTCGTGCGGACCGAAAAATGTTATGGATCGTCAGTACGCGGGGTATTCTGGACCGTTTAGCGGCTTCAATTTCCATGATCAGACTCTTGTGCCCTTCTCGAATCCATTCGAGGAGTTAGCGAACCAATTGATGCGGGACGACCCTAGTACGGACCTTTCCGGTGACTGTCCTTCCTTTGCTTCTGATCCTGAACCCAGTAACCCCGCCTTGTCTCCTAGTTTTAGCACAGATGGAGATATCCTTTCTGACTATAGTGACTCCCCGGATCCCATGTTCAAATACATAAGTCAGATGCTCATGGAGGAGGACATGGATGACAAACCCTGTATGTTCCATGATCCTCTGGCTCTCCAAGCTGCGGAGAAATCCTTGTACGATGTTCTCCGTCAGAAGGACCGTCCCTCACAAAACCAGTCACCTTTCTACATGGACAGCCCTGATGACAATTGCTCTGGTTGCAGCAGCGGCCACAGTGGCAGTACCATCAGTTCGAGCGCTAGTAGTGGTGGCAATTTTGTTGATTTTCCGGGGATTGGTGATTTTTGTGAGAGCCGACCCTCTATATTACAGTCTCACATCCCAGAGAACTTTGTGTTCCAGGCGACTGCAAATCCCAGTCGCCAATCATCGCACGAATCTCGAAAAAATGTCATTGCCAAAGCTAAGGGGATGTGGGGCCAGGCTTTGCCATGGGTGAGCTTTTGCTTCCAAACCTTTTTGCGGATAGCAATTCCATGTTTTTCTTCCAGAAGGGGTTCGAGGAAGCTAGTAGATTTATTCCAAAGGGTAACCCGTTGTCGATTGATACGGAGAAGAGCATGCCCCATCTGGTGTCGAAGAGGGAGACTGCAAGGGCCGCAGTCAAGGCGGCGAAGCATGAGGCTGAACTGTCGTTTTTATATGAACCCAACGGAAAGAAGAAGCATGAGCGTGAGGATGCAGATTTTGAATGTCAGAGGAGCACAAAGCAGCCAGCAGTTTATGTGGAGGAGGATGAGTTAGCTGAGATGTTCGACAAGGTTCTACTTTGTGCCCCGACAGGAAGGAAGCCTGATTCTAAGTTTGACGACGCCTCAAGTAATGGGGCAAGCCAGAGCGTACAGAAAAATCTGCAATCATATGCGCCTTCCGCTGCGCAGATCTCTGGCAAAAAACCAATTAGCGATAAGAAGGAAGTTGTGGATCTGAGAAGCCTTCTGTGTTCATGCGCACAAGCAGTTTCCGTGGAGGATCGTAAAAATGCTAATCAATATCTGGAGAAGATTAGGCAGTACTCCTCCGCTTTTGGTGATGGGTCTCAGAGGTTGGCCCACTATTTTGCCGAAGCCCTTCAAGCACGCATGGATTGCACGGGAGCGCAAATCTATACGAAGCTAGGTTCCAAAAGGAGATCTGCTACTGAAATGTTGAAAGCTTACCAAGGTTATCTCTCGGTTTTCCCATTTCAGAGGTTTGCGATCATCTTTTCTAACCATATGATTTTGGGTGTAGCTGAGAAAGCGAAGAAACTGCATATTATCGATTTTGGTATCCTATATGGTTTTCAGTGGCCCCCCCTCATTCATTGCCTCTCAAGGAGACCTGGTGGCCCCCCGAAATTGCGCATCACTGGATCGAGCTGCCCCAAAGTGGTTTCCGTCCAGCAGAAAGAGTTCAAGAGACTGGTCGTCGCCTGGCGAAGTACTGTGAGCGTTTCAATGTTCCATTCGAGTACAGCGCTATCGCGCAGAAGTGGGAAACCATTAGGATTGAGGACCTCAAGATTTCCAACGATGAGGTGGTCGCCGTGAATTGCCTCTTTCGATTTAAGAATTTACTTGATGAGACCGTGACAGTTAATAGCCCAAGGACCACGTGCTAAAGCTAGTACATCGAATCAGGCCGAGAATTTTTGTCCACTCTATCCTTAATGGATCCTTCAATGCCTGCTTTTTCGTGTCGAGGTTCCGGAGGTTCTTTTCCACTACTCGGCCTTGTTTGACGCGTTTGATGCTAAATTACCTCGGGAACACCCGATGAGGCAGTCCTTTGAACGGGAGTTTTTTAGCCGGGAAGCTCTGAATGTCATTGCATGCGAGGGTACAGAGAGGGTTGAGAGGCCCGAGACATATAAGCAGTGGCAAATCCGCAACATGAGGGCGGGTTTTAATCCCCTCCCTCTGGATCCCGAAATTATGAAGAAGCTGAAGTCGAAGTTGAAAGAGGGGTACCTTGATGATTTTGTGATCGACAAAGATGGTCCCTGGATGCTCCAAGGATGGAAAGGTCGGATTCTTTATGCTTCCTCCTGTTGGGAACCTGTGTAGAATTTCTCCCAAGTCTTCATTTGCTTGCACTTTTTGTGCGAGCCGGGGTTAGTTTATCCTGACCAAGGAGGAAGCCACTGGCTGTTGTGGCAAGTACCGTATCTTTCAACCTTTCGGAAGCAGGCATCATATAACCTCGCATTCGCTTTAAGATTGTACGCTGCTATAAACATCTCTCTTTTCGGCTGGTGATATTTCTGTTCAGACTGATATCTAGGAAACGCTTGCTCTCTCTTGGCTGTGTATGCTGTATAGTGGAACTGCTACTCTTTGTATCTGTGGTACTCTGTCTAGACAGTCTTCCTGAACTATATAATAAATTTAAGCACTGATGTAGTTTTTCTGGTTTATACTGTTCCCGAATATCCTCCTCATTGTCCGCTGTAGAGAGGAGTAATGTCCGCTGTTGCCTTAAACGGGTGTTGGTTAATTTGTCTTTTTGAGTGTCATGGCACCATCTTCACTTGGGCATGTTTTGCACGTGTAAGCAATTTTTCCCATGAGTTCAGATTTATAAACGTGAGTGGATGTGATTTGAGGAGCTCCGGCTGCCAATTACCACGTGGCTGATCCCGAAATCTCTTTTGTGGGGCCCTAGGGATGGCTTTTGTCAAATGAAGAAAATTATTCAGTATAAATTATAAGCTTATCCGTTTCGTGCCTTTAACTTGCCAGTTTGATAAAAAGACATGGGTCGGCCCGTCGGCTCAATTTATGAGTCTCAAAGAGGGGTGAGCAAAAGAAGTGATCGGACCGAACCGATTTGGTTTTTAGTTCCATAAAATTGGAATTGGTAATTATTAGTCTAGTTCCTGATTTCGGGAGTGGAATTGCTCACCTAGATTGTCCGGACTAACTTTTTTTTAAATTAAATTAAATTTTTTAAAGTTCTTTAAAGGAACTATGTAAAAATTCTTAATTATTGAGGGTATTTCTAAACATTTAAAAAAAATGTGAATATGCGTTTCAAGTATATGTAACTATTTTAATGGATCTCCTGGGAACTGAACCGCCCGATCCGATTAGATTCGATTCTAAGCACTTTTGGTCCGGTCCCTAGTCCTGGAAACTGGGGATCACGCCGTCATATCCGATTCCCCATTTTAGGACGAAACCGAACCGAATTGGGAGCCAATTACCTTTAGTCTATGCTACGGAGAGAACATTATTCCGCTTCGAGCGTGCAATCGAAGTGCACGGGGTCTAAATGGATCCCACTAAAATCAACGCAAGATCCACCTAAATCCGACGAAGTAGGGTCCAGCCTTCGAAGCACTGGGCCGAACTTGGAGAATGATGAGAGGAGGTCATCCATGAGAGGTCGAATGAGGAGGGGCCGACTCAATAATCTTAAAATACTGAATACTTTAGAATTTCCGTAGTTGAAAGGGCGGTGTGTACTGGTACAGGACGCTGGGTTGCCTCCACCACAACTGCTCCGATTGAAACCCCTTACCAAACCTGCTACGAGATTAGGCGCAGGCATAGATCCGACCCGTGAAGGTTGTCCTGATTTTTTTTTTTTTATCCCAGGATGGAAAAAACGAAAACGACCCCATCAAAGCGGTGACATTATGTTTCTGCGAATTCACATTTAGGGACTTTTGCAAAACCACCGTATCGAAATGTCTCGGCATAGAGCAGCCTGGAATTTTGTCACGTCATTAGCTACTTTCTCGCCAAGATTGATGATAAGTTCGGTAAGCAAACTCGAAAGATCACAACCGTAGACTACGTCGCGATCTTTGATTTTTCCTTGTGACGGCAAAAGTGGAAGTACTTTGTACGTGCTCGGGGTAAGCATTGCACGGCACGGTTGGCCTTTAGTGCCGATTTGGTTGCCCGATCTGAATCAAAATCGCACTAACACGAAGTTAAATCAAACCAAACCGACCCAAACAATTTTTGGAACCGAATCGACACAAATAAGAATTATTTTTTTTTCATTTCAATTGAGTTCGACAGCTTCATCTTTTTCTATTCACACTTGATGTAGCCGGAAAAAAAAAAAGAGACTAAACCACTCACTGCATAATGTCCACGCAGCTCGCATAGCTCCTTGACTTTATCGGTGAGACATGGGAAGAAAACAATTTAACGCATTAGAAATTTGCGATTGAATACACACGAGACATGTGCGGGCTAAAATCCATCAAAGTGATATTTTATTGACGATACGTTATTGGAATGTGAAAGAATGTTCGATTCGGGCTATCATGCTCACGGATTGACGTGGAGTTGCGAATCCCGAAGTAACGTCATTGAATTAGACAAAGTATTATCCTATGATTTTTTGATCAATGGGGACTTTCTTGTTTCCTAAGTCACCGCTGAAGTTAAGCGTGGGTTGGGCCTCAGCCGAGATGGCCTTTGACCGGCGAGTGCCGAGTCACCCGTTTCTTTGGCGGATGCAGATTTTGACCAAGTCAAACGCACAAAGCTCGTGTTCACACGCGCGTTCACAATGGAAAAATACCCAAATCTTAGAAAGTATTCTACCACTTTCCTCTCTCTTATTTTAAATTTTTGTCATTCACAGCCGCCGCCGCCCTTCCGGCCATAAGAGCGCTTACAATGGCTACTTTTTCCTCTAAAAATCAATTTATGTTCGGAGTTAATTTTTTTATTTTTTAAAAAATTATTTTTTTATTTCTTAAATGACTTTAACATTATTTTTAAAATAAAAATATTCAAATATAAAACATAAAATTATATAATTAAATTTATTTAACGATTTTTTATACTCACAAACGGCAAAAATGTTATTTCTTCTCGAGCAAAAATTCAGTCTAAAAGTGTGCATGCGCCTGAGGAACACGAAGCGCACGCTGCGCCCGGTATGAGTGTCATCGGGCTCGCCCCTTCCCGGAAAGTTCCGACCTCACAGGCACTCCCCCCGACTGCTGATTCATCGTTAAAATTCGCATTGGAGAAGGCCTATCTTCAGATGGGTCTTTATTCCAGCTTCTGGCTTCAACTTTCGTCCTTAACGGTACGCGGATCCGTCTCTGTTCTCCTTTTCTCTCTCTGTAGATGAAAAGTCGGGTCGCTCTTGGATTCGCGCCGTTTAAACTTCTGTGTACTCTCTTTCAATAGCTTAGGTTTTGGAGCGTGTCGGCGCTTACTTCCTTCCCTTTGAAGTAGTCCGCTTTTCTCGTGCACTTGCTCTGTTTGATCTTTGGGATTCTTCGACTTCAATCCATGTCCTTTAAGCGAACAAGATAAACGAAGAAGAGTATATTGAAGAGTGGGTTCTTTAGTTGCAGGCTGATATATTTAGTTTTAGGTTGGTTGATGTTTAAGGAGATGGGGTTTGCATGAGAATATGCTGTTAGGGTAGATAAGTGACTTTGATAGGTTTGAAGAGAGTATCTGACCATGGATCCTTCCATCTTTGGATTACTTCCGATTGTATCATGTAGATGATCTTCCAACAGACAGCCATGCCTTTTCACCTAATCCAGATCGGTACCCGAGTCCCCGCAGATGGTTTCTTTTTGGACGACCCTTTTCTAGACTTAAGTCCTCAGATAGTGCTTTTCTTCCGAATAAAGTCGATCCTGTATATAATCTCCCTTCAAATCTGTCGACCTCGATTTTGAAGATTTAATCTTTCCTCGACAAGCGTGAGCTCAGATGGAGGCCCATTGGGTCCATCTACGAGCTCGACTATGCCCAGACTACCAGGGAGATCCCTCTCCCTGCCGGGGGACACTGCTCGTCCGGAATCCTGTTCTAAAGTACATAAGTCAGTATGCTTATGGAAGAAAACATGGAGGACCAACCGTGGGATTTGCTGATCAGGTGCTCTGCATCAAGATGCTGAAAAGTCACTGTACGATGCCCTTGTTCAGCAGCATTCTGAGCTGTCTGATCAGAGCCCCTCACACGTTGATTTGCCATCATATCGAGAGCCCAGTGGCAACCTTTCTGGAAGTGGCAGTGCTCAGGAGCCATGATGCTACAAGCATTACTGTACAGCTCTAGGATCACGCTGATGCTAATGTTCTTTTACACAGTCCGAAGAACATAGCCATGCTTGGCAGGACATTCTGACCTGAACTCCAGTCGAACGGGATTCCAGTTCGCAGTTGCTTGTCCAATTCTTCAGCAGCATCACGCATTGTGATGATGGGTCTGAGGATTCTTTGCATGAGCTTCTTGTCAAGAGATTTTTCAGTGATAGTGATTCTATGATTCTGTTCAAGAAAGGATTAGAAAGGAGGGGGG